>JAPTYQ010000014.1:12814126-12835697 GCA_029814465.1 Ostorhinchus cyanosoma
AAGCAAACTGTCCAGGTTCAGGTTCAGATGGCAAAGTCTATATGTTAGAACTTTTAGAAGTCTTGGCACAATTCATACCTATCAGCTACAGTAGATTATAAAGGTAGGCGACTGTAAAACCGTCCTAAATATTCTATAATCTTCACTGATATTTCACTTTGTGTTATTGTTTTTATTTTAATCATATAGATTGCACCTTTAAAGTTTATTTATAAGCTTTGATTTGAAACAAAAAACAAGTGTAGTGCATGTATTATCAGCGTTTCCAATGCAGCTTTGGAAGGTTGAACAACATACATATGATAAATGCACTGCTGTCAGTAGCGCATGTGTTTACACATGTGCGACACTGAATCCCACCTGTGGTTTTTTTAACCGGACATGTTGACAGGGGTCATGAGCCCTCGAAAGCTGCAGTTTGGGGTATGTGGACAACTGTCTGTGTAATAGTCATCCTTTGATCCAGGAAGATTTGGCAGATGTCTCACAAACCACAAGGCTTAGGCCGAGGATGCGAGCTATGCCGCAGTCCTCTTATTCGCTGCCGTTGGTGGATCAAAGTCGTACTGCCCCATAAACACTGCCACTGGCCAATAAAGAAGTAATCCAATCACTGAGAGTGTAACAGGGGTCATAAGAGCATGCATAAGGTCAGGGGGGCAGTCCTAGCCAATCAGATCATGAGCTCAATGTTAGAGTCCCCAGGATAAAATTTCAAGTTTAACAGGAGTTCCGGGAGTTGCCACAGACTTGTTTCCAGCTAAAATGAAAAAGGCCAAATTGTTAGGGCTTCGGTGTGACTTAAAAATCAGACAGTCTGTTATTTCTTATCTGATCACTCTTGATTGAAATTCTATCAGATTATCTGGTTTCTTGCACTGGCCTCAGTATCTTCATGCAGCAGATGAGGGTGCAGCCTTCTTAAGTTGGGCCCTTTGGCAATCTTGCATCAAGTCAAAGGCTTAGCTCATCTTTATTCCATCACCCTGTGGACTTTCATTTATTTCAAAGACAGAAAGATGAGGCGTTTTTGGGGAGATGGACAGCCTTTGGGACCTACCGCGAAGATAGAAAAAGATTAGATCTGCATTACCGCTGGTCATTTTTGAAGGGGAGAGGGACAAAGATAAAACATTTTTTTAGAGTCTTCAGAGGAAATCAGCATATATCAGACCATCTGCCATGATTTTTCCAGCAATCATATTAAAGTATTTGAACATATAGCCCCATTCCAGCATTTCTTTTACTTTCTGCTTTATCCTCCATTTTCTATCTTCATTAAAATTCCTTTCAGTTTTTTTCTTCTGCTGCATCATATCATAGCTTCATTTCTTTCTTTTACTTCCCATATGTTTTATCTCTGAATGCCTCAGTCCTCTGTGGTTCTAGGGATAGGTCATGAATTCCCTTCTGTCCTCCTCATCCTCTCCCACTAGCCTGGTAAGTGACAGCTGCAGGCTGGACAAAGGCCTGATAATACCCTGGATTTGTCAGGCTCTGACTTCACCCATGTCCTCCTGTGACTGATGCACCGACAGTGGCGCCTTGCCAGCTAAAAACCCCACTTCTAGATGGGGGCTGTTGCTGCGGTGTGTGTCTGGAAGTGTGCGTGCACATATCTAACCATGAACCCTTTCACACTCAAAAGCAGCCCATATGGGGTCTTTGGGGGTCCTAAAAGGCCATCATCTGGGATGTCTGCCGAGGCCGTGCTGGTGGCGTGACTGGGGAGCGTGGAGCTCTGATTAGCAAAGGAAAGAGTCAACGCCTGTGGAGCGGCTCCCTCCGTCAGGCTGTCCGGCACGGCTGGCCTCTTGTGTGTTGTTCATCTTTTGCTTCCCTAGTGTGAGAAATGAAGAAACAGCTCTGCCACAAAAGGCTTTCAACTATGAAAAACACAGCTCACAGGAAATTAAGAACAGAAGCTTTTTTAAAATGTATTTTTATTCCTCCTTTTGTCTATTTCAGGCACCTACAAACTGAAATTTCAACAATCCTTTAAAATTACAGCCAGCCACAGATGTCATACAGTTAGATATAACATCAAGTTCAATGTAGATTGACTGTATGGTGACAATGAGTCATAACTTATGATGCACCTCAATACACAAGAAGAAAACATCAATGTACGTCATCCATCGATGCTGCTACAATGAAGCAAAGCTTAGAACTTCACTATATCACAATAGTGGTATTTATGGAAAAAACCCATAAAGAGAAGAAAGCTTCATGTGCGTATTTTTAGCTACATAGACGTATGTGTCACATTGATCACAGAATGCTACATTCCTATTGGTTGGTTAGTTAGTAAATGTAAGTACTGTTAAGACGTCGTCTGAAATTTCATTCATGTCGTTTTGTTATTTTTTTTTTCTTTGATCACAACCTTCTCTTAGCCTGTAATGGAGGAACACTATTTTGGAGCAAAGATATTATGATATTTTCACTTACTTTGGCTGAGTGAGTCCAAAATGATTTTCTATACCTTACTTTAGACTCAGTATACTTCTCATTATTTCAAAAGCCCTTTTTGTACTAGACCACATGTCGCTAACTCCTCGGCGACAACTTCACTCCAGTTTGTTTTATTACCTCAAAGCCATACGTCGCATACAGACTTTTCAACATAAATTAATTTGGTTGCTTTTTCCTTTGTACGTATTTAGCTTTGGGTTTTTGTTTAAGGGACTGCCAAAGTACAAGTGCATGTGTGGAAACCAGCCTTGCAGCTGTCTCCATTTGAGAGAAAGACTTCTGACGCCTTGTGCCCTGCTTTTTCACAGTCGAGCTTTACGGTTTTGGTTCAAAAGGAAATGCACTGGAACTGATCAAAGGCCTTTTTTGTTTCTGCATGTAATGTAGCGTAGATGTACTAATGGAGGTTAGAAGGAAACAGGTGTGACCTCGTCGCCAAAAGAAGAACCAAAAGGGCTTTTGGTTGTTTGTAAATCTCCTGATGTCCAATATAGTGCCTGTGACTTTAATGTTTCAAGAGGAAGGGGTTTGAAATGAGAATCGGTAAAATGACTTGAGGCAGTGCTGTGGCAGGACCAGCTGGATGGACATAACATTCTAGTAAATAAAAGTGAAAAGAAAAAAGATGGATGCTCAGGTGCAGGATGGAAACATATCAATTATTCAACTGATCCAGTGTGGTGGATGGCAGCTGCTCGAACTCGGAATAAAGGACAAGGAGGAGGACAGACAGGAGGTCACAGCGACTGTCTGCTTGATGAAAAAGGAACTTACAGAGGCTGGGCTCCAAAAGTTTCTGATTTCAATGTAAATAGAAAATTGACATTTCTGACAGCAAATACAGTTACGAGGCGTATCTCTGCGTTTTTCCCTAATTTCAGTATCAAAATGAACCTAGGCATATAAAGGTATACGGTACTACATGCACCACTAGAACTAATATTCTTAAATAAATTCTAAAAATATGTGAAATTTGATCTAACCCTAAACCAATGTAAACCCAGAAGCAACAATTTGCTTGCCATTTCTTTCAGTCATATTCATTACTGCGTTAAAGATAAGGAACACAGAGTAACTTGTATCACCACAATATGTATACCTACAATAATGGGACACATTACAAGATAATAATCAGAAATACACTTAACTGTAAAAAATACAAAAAGTTACAGAATTTCCATAAAAGATTAAATCATTAAAAAACTCACTGTCTAAAAATTCCACGTCTGTCATTCCATGAAGTATTGACTCTGGTGATAAAATAGATCCTCATGTTGATATTTGGACCCGGCACTAGATAAAAAATATGCTTAGTGAAAAATATGTTGAGTACATTTCAGTTGGTTTTGCACAGTCCCAAACAAAAACAGTTAGGGGTGTGATGAACTTTGGTCACTTGTATTCGGTCTGTATCTTCTCTTATTTGTGCTGTTTCCTCTTGGACACAGAGTCGTGCTTATCACTGTGTTTGAGTGTGTGAGTGTGTGTGTGTGTGTGCTTATCACTGTGTGTGTGTGTGTCCTGTTTCCTGTGTTCCAGGTGGCAAGAGATGATTGGCTGCAGCAGCTTTTTAAGTTAAGGAGGAAGTTGCTGAAGCTCTCGCTCTCTCCCTGTTCCTGCAACTAACTGGGGCTCTGCAGGGGTCCTGATTTGATCAACCAGAGTTTGACTCTGTTCGATCATTTGTGGTAGATATAACTATTGTAAACAGAAAACTGATTAACTTCTTTTGTTGTATGTTAAGTAAGTAAGCTTCCTATTAAGAGTCTTTTTGTTTTGTTATTTTGGCCATGCCCTCCCTGATGCCTTTTGTTACTGGTGTGATGATAAAACAATAATAATATAATCTTGGATTGCATTGAAGTTGCACAGCCTTTTCTTGGGAGCTGGAAGAGGGAAAGAAGCCATTTTATGTTCTGCTTTGGTTCCCCTAGCCTGGGGCATAACAGGGGCGAAAAAATAACGTTTACATAGCAGAATCAAAAGTATGGGCAGAAGCGATAATTAATATGGATGACAGACGCTCTCAACTTTTTTCACCTCAACTGGGGTCAACTTTTCTAGAACTTATTTTCTGGGAAGAAAGGAGCTAAAGGAGCTTCTGACTGACAGCAGGGCCCTCCAAGAAGAAAGAGATGAACTTTGAAGTTAAGGCCAGTAATCCCAATCCATTGATTCAGAGGCACTTGCTCACACTGACAGAGAAAGAGAGAGAGGAAGAAGAGGTACAGAGCATGGCTGGAAATGGATAATGTATTCACACAAGCACACAAACACACTCACATATGCATGTGTACACATCAGAGAAAGTTCAGTGTGGTGCCACTGCGTAATGAAACAAAGCTGCACAGCATTCTAATGATTAAACTTAATCACGTGGCCAAAACTTGCAAGCACACACAAAATTAATTTGCTGGATCATCCCCCCAGAACTGTAATACAGTAAATCTTATATTTTCAAAGAAGTAAATCTTCAGTTTGAAAACACATGAGGAAAACCAAGTCCCATAATAGAATAATTCCCTTCGATTACACATATTCAATGTGTGTTTTTACTGTGGAGTGTTTGGGCTGTGCTGCAGAAACATCTGATGAGTCAACAGTCTTTATTCAGAGTTAACAGAGTGAAGTATTAGTGTTAAATAAGGTGTGAAGGCCAAAGGCTAAAGTATCCATCTAAACAGGTTAGCTCAGCTTTTATGAGCCCATCAGGTTTTAAAGACACATTTAATGGGATATCAGTTGGCTTGACACTACGAGGCCAGAGGAGGACTGAGATGGCAGCACGCTGTACAACTTTGGCTTCAAGTGTACTTTTTATGGACCTGCCACCAAAATATTCAGCCTAAGTATAGGGTGGCGCCATGAAATATGAAATTCATAGCTGTATTTTACATCAGGTGACCTCAAAATAAATGCCCGGAGAGGCTTATGTGCTGAAGTGACAAGTCACCTTTGCAGGTTTCCCTGCTGAGCACCACTCCAAAGCTGTGGAGGGCTGGAGAATCTGGTGGAAACACTGGCTAGACGGTCGTCAGCACTTAGACAAGAAGGAGCCGGGTGGATCTTGAGAGGAGTTCATCCAGCCAAATGTGGATGCCTTGAGAGCACTACTTTAAACAGATGTTGTGTCTAACGTCTGACAACCTGCGACAAGAAAGTGAGTAAACTGTTGCAAAATTAGAGAATCTACCGTCAAACTAATTGCAATCAATCAGCCTGGATCTAGAGGGATGTATTCTCTCTGTCTGTGTTGGTGTATTTCCACAAACTGTGTCCAACTCTGTTAGGTCCAGCTGAGATCATCCCACAGCTGTGTGACCCTAAAACCCTTCTGCCAAAACCCCTCCTCCCCTCTTGACTTACTTCGTAACATCGCATTCTCAACCCGTCTTGTCCTTCAGCTGCTCTAATGTGCTGGAATGCCCACAGGCAGCTTATTAACACAAGCCCAGCACAGTAGCAGGAAAACAGACGGAGTGAAGGGAAGCAGTTCAAAGACAGGTCTTGGGGTGAACCCATAAAAATAGTTGGTGATGTCAGTTACCATAAACTCACCCAGTGTAACATTCAAAACATCTCAAATATCAAGTGGTTGGTGAATTGGACTTCAATGGTGAACTCATGTCTGGGACACAGAGAGCATGTACTTTAGATTTTAGAAGATATAATCCTGTCAGTTAAAGGAACCTTGGTCTGTGGTACTTTTTAGCGAGGTGATGTAACAAGTACTATTTGGTGATTTCCATTTAACGATGCCGTACTGTGTTTTTCATCTTCATATCTGTAGACAAAAATGACTGCGTACATTATCTGGAAAGAGGTGATTATGGAAAAACGGACGGTCGAGGTCCTCATGACTACCCAAACACTTCAGCTCCAAGTCTTTTATATTGTCATTTAAACATAGTCACAGACAGTATTCTGATGTTTACTATGAGTGCATAGTGGTGGAATGTAACTCAAGCACCGTACTTGGGTACATTACTTCTACATGACTTGTGTATTGAGCATTTATGTATATACTTGAGTGTTTGTGCTACTTTATGCTTTTACTCCACTGCATTTTTTTAAGGGGGAGGTATAATATTAAATTATAATTCATTCCACTACATTTCTTTTCTATAGAGTTACTTTTAAGTTCACAATTTTTCACCATAGATAACATATCATGTGTTAAAAATCCAACACCTTGTCAAAGTTGTTTTTCAACCTTTTTGGTCCAGGTGTGTTGGAAAAAGCAGAGTGGAACCAGCTCACATTTCAGATATCTCTACAATGAATTATTCCCCTCTGAATTCCTCTCATGTTTTCATTATCAGTAAGTGCTCAAATCAAAATCAAACGATAAGACTCAAAACTGAAAACAGATGTGTGGTTTTTTTTTTTGTCTATTTCCATTTTTCATTTAATGAGGCAACTGATTTATTTGGTGTCTTTATATATAATCTTGAAATAAAGTAACTTCACCTCCAGCTGCTACACCAGTAAAAGCCTGCAATAACAAATATCAGTCATAAATGCAATGGGTAGACCCTATTTGTACTTTAACTCCAGTCGATGATCTGAATACTTCTACCGCTGTACAGTAGACTGCAGCATATTGTGAGAGCTGCTATTGCTAGTTTCTGTAAGTTGATTTTCATACCACACTGTGATGAATGGAAACCAGTGGTTGCCTGCAGGGTTGCAAAAGCACATTAGATCTTTCTGTGGTGTGCCTAGGAATGTTGTGTTCGTGTGCTAAATGGATTAAAACACTGGAATCGTCCTTTAATGCAAATATATGCAAAGATATCAGCATGTGAACTAACAGATGAATCCACTTTAAATGCAGATATTCACATACATTTAACCTTCTCTGACTCGTTTGCTATTCTAGTATGTTGCCAGAGTGACTCTCGCTCACCAGTTTCCTATAATGAAAGACTAATATAGGATTTCCGATAGGTCCAAGCAGCAGTAGTTCACGGTCCGTATATTACTTCTGAACTCAAAAATGAATTATTTGACACCTGGTGGATCATTTTCAGCACCATCTCTGGTCACATGCACACCCTTTTTTTTCAAGCCCCTTTTTAGCAACTAACAAGCTGAGCGGATATCCCACTGAGGTCTCCCAGGTTCATTCAGGAAGGCCTACACCTGTAAAGTATCTCATTTACTCCAGCACAACATCACACTGTGCTGAATGCAGACAATCGCTCCCTTTCCAAATGTCAGCGCCTGACGCTCAGTGGGCGAGCCACGAGCGAATGGTAAATAATTCACACCAGCACTCCATAGCTTTTTCTTGCCATGCCATACACAAGCGGCCCCCAAGTCTTCTCTGCCTCGACCCCCTGTGCCGTCACTACTTCCCCTGTACATAATTAACGAGAGAGGCACCGTGGGACGCCCGTCAGTCACAGCCCGGCTGCAGCCAGGGCCACTTTAAACAATAACAATATTGATAGTGGGTGTAATAAAGCAGAATTAAAAAGATGGATTTCAATGATTTCTTTACTCTTGGCGCAGCTGGTCCTAGATTTAAGTGGTGAGGGGGGAAAAAGGAGACAGGGTGTTGGGGTGCTGGTGTATGGGGGTATTTTGAAGGAATAAATGCTGTGTGGATTTAAAAAAAAAAAAAAAAAGGGAGAGGGGGGTAGGCGGTAACAGGAGGGGAGACGAAACCCCCAGCCCTCCTTACCGGGTCCTGACGTTCTACAGTGGATGCTCCATTACTGGATTAAATCTCGGAGGCCTCTCCTCAAAAACAGAAGGGAGGAGGTTAGGGGTCATGACCTTTAGTAATGGGCAGACTAACAAAAAAAAAAAGAAAAAAAAGATGGCTGCATCGTTTCAATTTAGGCTATCAATGTTGTGTAATAATCAATGTGAAGGTCAGGAGGTGAGCAGATACTGACAGATGGGGAGAAGAAAAGAAGAAGAAGAAAAGGAGGTAAATGAGAGAATCACAGCGAAAATGACTAATCAGTGTTCACATAACAGTCATTTCAATGATTTGTCTTGAATCCTTATACAATTACCAGTGATTTTTGAAGTTAATCTAACAAATACTAGGGCTGTGAATCAATAAATAAAAAAAAAACAACTGAATTACTTTTTTTACTTCTTCAGAGTTAATTTTCTAATATTCAGCGATATTTGAATATAGAATGACATAATTCAAGTAGACACAACACAAAAGATGCACAGTCACTTCAACTCTTTAATCATTCATCTTTACAATCTAAGGCATGAACATAACGTCATGTACCCAACGGTCCACACAACTCTGAAAAGTATGTGCATTTCTGTATGTCGTATCAAGTTATGGAATACATTTGATGACACTTTAAAGTTGTGTAAAAATATAATGCTATTTAAAATAAAATACAAACAAATGTTAATAGACTCATACAAATGAGTAATCAGCCCACTTTCATATTTTGGTGTGTGTATTTTTGATGGGTTTATATGTAGTTTGGGGTTTACATATTATACCCTGCATAGTTTAGTCTGTTTATTTTTGGCAGAATGGTGATAAAACCAATACAACGGTGCTATGACTAGTTATTCATTGTTATCTATTTTGATGTGATCGATAGCAGATGAAGGAAATATATGTGGTTATGAACCCTAAACTGAAAGTAAGGAAAGGGGGAGGACTAGATAAGCCATAGCTTCTTTCTGTCCCTTCTCAAACTGAGTTGATTTATATGTATATTTATATTAAATTTATTGTATTTGGTTATTTTTTCGGTGATTAATGACCATTGATGGATGTATATGTAATTGACTTCTAGCTTCTTTGAGTTTTTTTTTTTTTTACAGCAAAAGTTTGAACCTAAAACAAAAAAACAAAACACAAAAAAACAAAAAACCTCCTTGCATCTGTGAACACCAGTGTTCTTCTGTGACCTGTACCACCAATAAAAGCAACAAAGCGATCACCATTCACTACGAGCTTCAAAGGCCTATTTTTTCAATGCACTAAGAAAAACAATGTCAAAACCCAGGCCGATATATGCCATTTGATTTTTGGAAGCCATCGCGGTTGTTACAATTAGAAAAAAAAGTCTAGAAAATCCAAATTTTAATATGCACTAATTTAAAGGATAATGACAGTAAATGTGTTCCATGTTAAAGTGCCAGCTGAATTTCACAATCATCCTGAAAATAGAACACAAATAAATAAAAAAAGATTCTGCTGGAAGTTCACAATATTTTTTCCTCCCATGCACACATAAAAATTATTTCATTTCGTCATCCTTCACACACAGATCGGCCCGTCTGTTTACATTATCAAGGTAAAAACGAGGATTTTTTGTCCTTTTTGCATGAAAGTGCTATGACTCATGCTTTTATTGGCAGAACATATACATCCAAGTATGGTGGTAGTGATTCACACAAATCCTTGGTTTTATTTCAGATGGCAGCACAAAGTTCTCGTTCCAGGTATCCTCTGGAAAATGTAGCTTGTGTAGATGCTACTGTTCCACTTGATCAATCCATGAATTACTGAAAAGAAAATGAAACCAAATGTAGTGAAACTACTAGCTGCTCACAGTGACATATCAGTCCCTACAAAACAAAACATTTATCACTACAGAATAATTCAGGGTCTGTTTTGGTGCATTATTTACATTTCTCCTCTTTTCATCAATACATTAAAACAGTCGCACATCAAACTTAGTGTTTCCGTGTGTTTTACCAGCCCATAAAGTCACAAAGTCAAACCAGCCGAGAAGAAATGCTACCATTACCATTATCTACCATCAACCTCCATGAGCCTTACATATGTTAATGCCCCTTCAACCTGTGACCCTCACATTCATGACATCATTATCAACCCAGCTAGACATAATGTTGGCCTGTCACCGCCATGATCTATGGCCACGGTGGCTCTCTGCCTTAATGAAGCCGTAATGCTGCCTTAAACTGCCAAAGCTGCAACGAGCCTCCGCATGGCCGTCACTCTGTTTAATGTGGGTACGCATCCATCATTTTACATCAAGCATCAATCAATCAAAAGCCTCTGTGACAGCCGAGAGCCCCCCGACCCAATTCACAACTACGGCCACCGTACACACACACTCATGTACACAAACTCATTGGTTGTGATTATGATCTCAATTATCATCATGACCGCGGGCCACCACTTCCCCTGTGACCGACATGCTAATCAGGAGTGGTGGCAGTCAATAATCAAGGCAAGGAAAAGGCCACTGGGTGCAGATTTGGTCAAGTATAATTATATCTTTTAATGTCAATTGGTTTCAATTAATAGGCCTGGACTCCAATGACAGCAACATCAACAAACAGTATTAAACAGGAAGCACTTTGAATTCCTCCTGTCGTAAAAACATGCATTTATATTCTCCTAGCTGATCTTCTGACATTGAAGAAAGGCCAAAAATGATCTTAGTGCATTTCTGTCCTCCCTTGAGATTTAGAGGGACATAACTGTCCATGCTCTCTGCAGCAGAAAGCGATGAGGTCAGCTGTGACAAGCTTTTAGTCTACAAGACAGCAGCAGTGGCAGTGTTCCATCTGCACACACATGCTTATGCACAAACACTCGCCTCAGAATAGGACAGACAACGGCTAAATCATGTCTCTGTGGTCATTTCTTAAAGCTAACATGACCAGGGCTGTCCTGTTGGGTTTTTTTTTTGTTTTTTTTTTCCCCTCAGCCACTGGGATTTGATCCGGGGTAACCTAAGATGGGCTTTGAGCTTTAGTGAGCACACAGAGATCTGATAATGTTTCTTCATGCCTTTCAGTGAACAGCTAATAAGGATGAGATTCTGTCATCGGGCCAAAAAGTTTGAGTTTCACATAAAGAAGCTGAGTGTTTTGTTCCTTTCTATTTGTCTTTGTCTTTCTCTGCAGGTGACTATTGGAGGCCTTCACCAAATATAAGCTGTTATCACAAACCAGATCAGAGTGTAATCTCTTCTAATCCTCTAAACTAAACTGCTTCTGAGTCAGGAAAGGCAGAGTTGTGTAATGAGAGGAAAATGCAACATGAGAGGAAGATGCATATTAAGAATCACCATTGGATACGTATGTACTAACAGAAAGTAGAAGGTAATAAAAGTACTTTGGTTAGGAAAACACTGTGGTATGGTTAAAAAAAAAAGTTCATTATTTGATGTTTGTGCTTTATATTTGTGCTTAGTATTAGACACTGTGTTGTACTGGAGCTGCTTGTATGTTGACATTAGTTGCCTCAAAGTTAATAATATCTGCTGTTGCTACTTTAGAGGGGCAGAGTAGTGGCTTTAAAGAAGTCAGGAGTAAGAATAACAAGTGTCAGACAAGCTGCACTAAGCATAAAACAAACCAAAACCTATACTTCCTGCAAGCACACAAGTACATGCAAATGTTTCTGATGAACTAAGCAGATTCTGGCTCATTTTTAACACATCTTTATTGCCTTTTCTGTATTAAACCCAACCCTGATAGCTTTTCTTTACTCATAACCAAGTGGTGTCAGTGATTAAACTTAACCATAAAAATCATGAAATAATTTAATGTGTACACAAACTACCATGTGCGGTTAAAATACTATAACACTGATATACACATATCTTGAAAAGTTGATATAAAATATGACATTTTTGATTCAGAAACACAGGATTGATACACATCTGTGATTTGTACAAACATTTGCAGACATAACATTTTTTCCTGGTGACTGGGTTAGAGAAACTGAGTCTGTGTCCTGGGAAATACAAATCTGTTTCATAAACATCCTCAACTGAGAGCGACTCTAGCGGCAGAAAGAAACTGCTAATTCATGCCAGGACTTCACACAGGATGAGAGAGAGGGATAGTCATTCTCACTGTGTGCCTTACTTCATCTCATAACACAGTCCCTCCCTTTGGCAGGGCTGCGTGTTCATAGGCAGAAGCCCTATAAGGAGCTACATTTTAAATGTGACACAGCAAAGCACTCAGCCAACCTCTTAATGTGCTGTTGTAATGTCCAAGAGAATTATTCAGGCCTGGTTTGGTGGTTCGCTTTGGCGCCAGGGGTTGAGGCTGCACTTTAAGCAGAGGGGAGCTGAGAGGCACTGATGACAAAACACTGTCACCTTCAGGTGGTTTAAGGAATGGGTGATGGTGAAGACAATAGTGATAGTGCTCTCCCTCTGTGTGTGTGTGTGTGTGTGTGTGTGTGTGTGTGTGTGTGTGTGTGTGTGTGTGTCCCAGACGAGACAAGCCACGGGGGATTAGCCTCTAGTGTTCATAAAAGAGACCAAGCGGTCAAGGATTTGCCCACAGATGGTAACTGCGGTGGCTGATGTGTGAATAAATGCACCAGTGACTCGGAAACTAAATTAAGATACTGCCTTTACATCTGCCTTTGTGTGCACACAGCTCTGCGCATGAACACACAAACATATAGAACAAACACTCACTGAAAACTCTCATTATCTCTAACCTTTAGCATTGGTGGGGGGTGAGGGGGGGGCTGAGGAACAAAAGTGTTAAGTAGGAGTGAGCCCTTTAATTGCAGGCCAGTGTTTTGAGAACTCTGTGTAGAGCTGAGAACAATTGAGGTCTTTGGTAACGCTCAACCTGCTGAGTTAACACATATCCTCCAGGTATGACAAAGGACACACTCAAAGCCATAACACCGTGCCATACCACAGAAATGAAGCAATAATTGCCCCTGTTGTTAACTGAAACCAGAGTGGTTAGTACAAATGGAAGTGGAAATATCTGAAGGACATTTAATTAGCTTTCCCTCTACAGCAACTGCAAAAGCCATATTAAATTATTTACCATCGTCCTTAGCATTATATTTAAAGCTGCTATGTGTACAACACTTACCGCTGTATATAATTACCAATTAATGGTGTTAATACTATGGTATTAAAGATGCAGAAAAAGAGACTCATGAGACGATAAGTTGACTTTGCATGTTCCTTTAAGGTGGACCTGGGTGAATTTCTGAATAGATAAGGTCTCAGAGGGTGAATGACGAGCTCAATCATTAGAAAGAAGCACTGGACGAAATGGAGTTGGTGGTTTAACCTTAAACCTCCCAAACCTGCAGACTCCAGACGTGTGAACTATCTCACAGGTGCTTTAATTTGTCATTCCATTCCATTTTTCAC
Organism: Ostorhinchus cyanosoma; assembly: GCA_029814465.1. NCBI lineage: Eukaryota > Metazoa > Chordata > Actinopteri > Kurtiformes > Apogonidae > Ostorhinchus > Ostorhinchus cyanosoma. The sequence continues at coordinate 12,827,716 of JAPTYQ010000014.1, forward strand.
AATCACACAACAATTTCTTTCCAGTGACTTCTACATTGTGTCTCTGTGTTAATTAGAGCTTGTTAAAAATACCAGTTTGGCTTCTAGTCAAAAGCACCAAATTCCACCACAGCAGTTTTTCTTTAGGCACTGAATTCCTGTGTACTGTCGGTCTTAACTTACATTCTCACACACTCTCTGCAGGGAATGTGGACTCTGTCAGTCATTTTGTCACATGCCAACATGTCTTGAGCATATTGTGAGACAAATCATGTGCAATAACTGACTATGTTCGTAGCTGCATGTAAACGCCCCGACTGTTACATCACTCACAAATTGAAAACTCAAAACTGAATTGCATTTATTTATTTAACTTAGCCCAAGGTTTTTATCTACTTCTGGTTTGAAAGACACTTGTTTACAGAGACTTGCAAAACTGTTTAATAGGTTCATTTCTCAAATTTTATACTGGGGAAAAAAAAAATTCAAAATAGCAAGAAATGCACTCAGGGAACATAAACCTCCACCAAGGCCAATAGTCCACTTTCCATCTCATTCAACAATACTATTAACTAAAAAACAAACTACAGTTGGAGTCTGTGGTTATTTTACTCATTTATTTTTAATTTAACTTGGTGTCACTGTGTTCTTTCTACTCTAAATGAGCCTTGAAACACAGACAGACCAGAGAGATCACATACCATCATTGATTTGGAGAAGCAACGGGGTACCATTTTTCTATGATGGTTGTTACAGTAGTTTCTTTTCGAGGTGCCACAGGTGTCTCTAAGACAGAGGTTATGTTCATACATTATGCATTTTAAATACGTTTTCAGGAGCAGACTTAAAAAGACATGAAATAGGTGATTCGCTAAATGAATCCATTTGCCGTCTTCTAGTGAAGGTGGAGGTGTCCTGAAATGTAGCTCCTTGTTGTGGTGAATGTGTGAAGGATGAGACCTATAAATAACTTCATTGCTGATTGTGACCATATGACCATATGAGAAGTGACAGCTTTCCCTGTCAGTGGATTTGACAGGCTTAAGGATAACTCCACATGCCTGGCAAATTGGATTGGAGCTGTGGTAGCTTTGCAAAAAAGAAAAAAAAAAAAGGAAGGGGGGGGGGGAATCCTTCCTTCTTCCTCCCTGTCCCCGTCTATCTCTTTTCTCCTCCATCTTCAGAAATTCAAAGAAGTGAGTGATGAGCCCGTAATAGGTAATAGTTTCCATTTCATGTTTTAAAGTCAGGGTTAAGCGACAGGAAGCTGGCCAGGGCCTGATAAATCATCACTGGTGCCGATTTTAAACAGCCCCCTCCCCCCTTCTTTTTCCAACCAAAGCATTGGCAAGGTGAACTTTTGAGGAGAGACAGGGAGGTGGACAAGAGAGCAGGTTTTTGAAACTTCTAACAGCATGGTTTTATGTGAAGGACGCCGGTGGGTCAGCGTTAGAGGACAACATGAAAGAGATTCAAATTGAACAACAAGAGAAGAAATGTCATACAGCCCTCCCCCTTTTTCACCAACGCCGACACCAACATCCCAAGAGACAGTCAGTCTAAGCCCAATCTATCACCATCACCACAGGCTTAATGAGAAAAAAGAATGAAATTAGCTCAACAACTGGTATCTTTTGTCATAGTCTGATCAAAACCAAGGCGTTCCCGAAAATAGCTTTAACTGGCCTCAAAGGCCACTTAATATGGCACAGCTGAACTTATGCCATACTCGTGGATCTTGTAAAGATTAATGAGAGAGGAGAAAAAAGGAGTGAAAGTAGACTGATGTGTTAAAGAGAGGCAACAACTTCAATGAGCAAAAAGCAGCTGGTAGCAGTAAACCATAGTTGCCAATTGGCCGACGTTCACAGAATGCCAATCTCTAAAGTAGGGTGTGTCGAAATGGATCCAAAAAAAGAAAAATGAAAATTTAACCCAAAGCTTGAACCCAGGATGTGTGTATCTGATGTGTATTTTCTATGATCTGTGTGATCATAGTATCTGTGACCAAGATGTGTCACTCGTAGTCACATAAACAGACCAATGCCTATCAGTGGGACATTTACATTGATAAATGACCCAAAGTCAACATTTGCTCAGGAATCAATGGGAAAATCCTTAAAAATCAATCACATCCCATAAAGAAGAGCAATAAAACTGCTGGAATGATTTATTCCATTCTTCTGCTGCAGCTTTAATATGTGTGTTTATGTGTCTGTGTGTGGCCCACCCTGTATTCTTGTTACGAGACCCAGATGGAGTCAAGTTTTTCTGCATTTATACAGTTGCTAAGCTTATTGTAGTATTTCTCCAGGCTTTTTAAGAACTGAAACGTGGTCATTTCACTTCTGGCAGGTTATGATAGTTTTCCTAAGCATGCGTCCATATTTGCACAAGGCCATTACAATATTCCCCAAGTGGGTGATTTCCAAACTTATGCAGCATGAATTGACTATTGCTCCAGTAAGTCCAATATTCTCCACTGCCTGGGTTATTTCGGTAATAGCAGCTTTGCAAGACAAGTGCTAATGGCCTGAAATAGTTATTCCTCTATAGGTGCTTTCAGATTAATTTCCTGTGTTCAATGGGAATAGATACACAAGACAGGCCCTCTCTAGACAAGTCAGGGCCCTGTGTCTAGGATGTAAGTGGGCAAAGATTATGTGACAGCGCTGGGAGTAATGAGAGCTTGCCACACGCTCTGGTCGCTGTGCCTCTTCAAGAGGAAAATCTCTGATAATGAACTCTAGACCTTTACTCTGCTCCTCAACAGTCCAGACAGACACAAAGAGAGAGAGCGCACTGTAAGACCCTGTCACTACCACTGTCATGATCATTATACAGTCATTTTACTTCTCTTTCCTGTGTCATTCACTCACATGCACTAACATGTGGAAAGCATGAGGATGAAAATGTATTCTCACAGGGAACTCTCCTTACAGGCATGCATAAGTACATGCTCCAAGATCCTGTGGAAGCTCAAAGCTAATGCATGCGATTCTATTGCTACTTGTTTTTGCATCAAAATCTCCCACAAGATTCGTTCTGTAAGATGAAAAGCATTAATAATTTGAATAATGTAACTTCATTTAATCATTCAGGTCATTTAATTATGATGTGGAGATGAAAAACACTGATGAAGACAAATATGTATAACTGCTTATTTACATTAACATGGAACTAACATGATACAGGTCATGAAAGAAAACTGCAGTTTCTTACCAACATATTTAGTCATTTTCTATGCAATAATATTCAGCAATGCTGTAGCTAATGGTTACTTTGATGATGAAAATACAATTTGTTGACAAGTGCTTTCAATTATTAATGCAGGATAATAGCTTATAATGTACATATTTTACATTGCACTATATTGGTACTAATACAAGTATTTGACTTCATCACAGGAATGAAATGGAATTTTCACACCTAGTTTGTTCGCTGAGACCCAAAACTGATGAGTTTGTAAGCTTGGAAAATGTTGACTTCACTTCTTGGTCTGGGGTGGACCTGTATTTTAGACTAGTGAGAGAAACAACTATATGCAATTTAATATGGACCAAGTGTTCTCATTTGCTCAGTCATGGTCATCACTTGCAGAGTACACCTAGTTGGGTTGGATCAAGGATCACATTCCCACCACAAAGAAAAACTGCTCCAGAGATAATTTGTAATTTCACAGAGACCATCTCCTCTTAAGGGTCTTGGTCTTTGCAGTTGTTTTGGTCCAAAAAGGGGGGATATGGATTGTGAGCTCAATTCAAATGGACTAAAGGCTGCAGGAATCAGTTTTATCAGTCAATAAAGATGTTTTCACACATACACTGTTTAGTCCAGTTCAATTGGACAATGGATCCTTTTCCACTCTTTAAGATTCATTGTGATCGTATTAGTTGGACTCATGTTTGGACCAAAACCATTAGAAGTTAATTGTGGAGTGAATGTCATTGAGGATGGCAGCAAAGCATTGTGATGATGTAGATTTAATGTTGTTTAATGTTGTTAATGTGATTGTCTTGAGTTTCACATCAGTAGTTCCTGTATTTATTTTGTGACTGTTCTCTGAAAATGAGACAAGGAAATGATATGCTCATCATCAGACTTACAAAAATAGGTACAGGTGAAAATGTGGGTCTTCAATATTTGGAAAACCAATACATTACACAGCTGCTCTCTCACTTACCCAAAAGCAAAGTTTATTCATCCAACAAACTTTAGGCATCTCATCCTCGCACACCCAGACAAATATATTTCCAACACACCTCCACATGTGCTTTTTCAGGCAGACTCTAGACACAGGCTCAGCGTCCGATTTCACATGGCCATGCCATCGATCACAGCTTATGCGTCTGAGATGGACAGCTGCTGTTGAGAGCCAGAGGTCCCTGCTATTACAGAGCCATCTCATCCATTTACTTGCAGATCAATGGGACAGTTACTGAAATGGCCCTTGGAGCGGTGTGTCATCTAGCTCAGACGTTTTAACCACTTTGGTCATGCACTAACTGCTCTCTCACTCACCTGAGCGAGCTTTGCCTGTCTCTGCCTTATCAGGACCGTCCTCGCTCACCTCGGCTGTTTATTTGGGAGATGAACTCTGAGACGGGACCACAACCTGGACCAGCGAGATGTATTAAAGTTTGATGGCGGCACCAGGAGGTGGTTTGTTGGCTCGTGTTCTTTAACGACCTGCTCTGATTAACAGGTTGCATGGAAACAAAGTCACTTTATGAATAAGTAATGGATCTGCCAGGACACAGCCAAGTTCCCTTTTAATTAAATTAAGTCACATTTAAAAGAAAATAAAAAAAAGTGGGAGGGGGAGTCTGTTCATTTGGACATAAACACGAGGTACGATTACAGTGGAGTAGGGATTAATGAGTCATCAAAAAATGATGATGACTGTCACTGAGGGACCATCTCTAACCCACTAAAGACTTTATAAAAGAAGTAGTTGCAGCCATTATGATGTCACCCAGTTGTTTGCAGGCTGCTGGCTCGAAGAGTCTGCTTTGTTAAAATCTATATACTTTTACAATGGGCGGAGCTTGGGAAACACATGGGGTAATGGGTGAAACTCAATAAAGCTAATGCTAAAACTTCCACAAATTAAAATACTAGCCATAGTGCTGGGTAGAAAAGCTTATCATAAATCACAAATCATGAATTGACCAATAAAGATCCAGTGCTATTGTTATGGCAGTTCCCAAATAAAATTTTCTCTCTATTTAACCTTTCTTAAGTGATTTATCACCATTCATTATAATATTGTCCTTTGTATTTGGGCATTTTTCAGTGTAAATCATGTATTTTCTTATATTTAATTCACTCATCATATAATGTTCATTAAAGCTAGGAGTAAATTCCAATGGTATTATATCAAAAATAGAGAAAACCGAGGAAAAAAAAAACTTTTTAAACAAATGATATCAATAACTGAACATAAAACAAGTTTGTCCATCCATTGTCATTTATCAAACTTCATGGGTTTTACTGGTGAATCAATGTTGTAGGAGATGATGGTGTTTCCACAGTAACTATGGAGCCTCTGAACGTCCAAATGCATCATATCTGATGACCATGAAAAGATGACAAGCTGCATTTTACACCAAATATTTACATGCATTGTGATATGATTAGTGGATCAACAGGTTTAAATATTTTATATCAGCTGATGCTTTTGGTTGTTGGTGGTTGTTTGGGCCTTTATGAGTTAATGCTCTTGTGACTTTGAGCAACTCAGGATTGACAGTCATGTTTGTTCAACTTCTTACCACAACAGAACTGCCTGTCAAAGAGGTCAAATTCTATTAGGGTGAAGATATTATTAACAACAATATTTAGCAATAATTTACAAAAGGACTCCTATTACATGTATGTAGTCGTACATGTAGCCTATTGCTGAACTGACTTACCAAAATAAAGTGAATGATACCACGTTCAATTCTAGAAACAAATGACTGAGTAGATTATGTCTAAAGAGAAGCTTTTTTGGAGTCAAATGGAGTCAGGGGTATTTTGAGGCCAGCCCATAGTGACTGTCAGACGCATTACATTTTCAGATCCGTATGCACTTCAACTTCAGTCTGAAGTTGTTTCACTTCGGTCACTGCAGAGTAAAGGGAAAACAGAGGAGCTCCAACTAAAAGACATGCACACAGGGAGCTCAAAGGATCTGAGGACAACAGTGTTTTTCTATCGGCCTTTTCTCACGCCTGTGCACATGCATATAAACACACAGACACACACTGGCATTCTTTTCAACATGAACTGACCACTGAAAGACCTCCAAAGAGAAGGAATCAAATAAAGCCGTCAGTGGATGGAGATTAAAAGGAGTGCTACACAGTAAATATCTGATTTATGAAGCTCAGGCCAGGTTGCTATGGGGGTTCTGGTGCCATGGTAACCTAGTGAACGGCGGGGTCGAAGGGGCGTCTGAATAAGGAGCTGTAGAATGGAGAGGAAAGAAAAGAGACTTTTAACCTCACATTGTACACATCTTTTCATCAGGCCCCCAGCCTTTACCAGGCGAACGCATAAAGGTAGAGTTACAATGGGGAGGTCAAAGTCCTCTTCATAAATTACAAAAGCCTTCCTCATTGTTTCTATTCAAGTAAAAAATCGTCTACTTTTGTCCTGAATGAGACAAAAATTTAAGAGGCTTACTTCATTATTTAACTTTATAAAACATGTCTCTTTTCTTTCCGTTGCTGTCGTTCTGCTCCCTCCGTCTCTCCACTGTCCTTTATTGTCAGTCCACCGCTGGAAGGCCAGTCATTGAGCCAGCCAGCCTGTGTGGCACTTCTGAGACCCACCGTGGTTTGTGCAGCCTCAGTGTGTTGTTGTGTTTTGTCTGTGGGAGCTGTCCTGTGCCATGCTGCTGCGTCCGGGGCCAAGGCCCTTTCCTATTGTCTGCTGCCATATGGAAGCCAGCACAACATGGAGATAAGCCTGTCCTCATGCTGTTCCCTGACCTTCTCAGGCACCCAGCTGGCACTCAATGCAGAAATAATTATTATCCCAATTACCCGGGCCAACTCGGTCTCCTCTTTTTGTGCTAAGGTTGAGAGAGAGGGAGTGGAAGGGAGGGGAGGGTTCTCTCAAGTGCTGGAGGATATAGTGTGGAGGGAGGTTCCACACAAAGGGAGACCACTAAGAGGATGGCCTCATGCTGCCTTCTACACTGTGTATTAGCTTGTTTGGCTCTGTAGAAAACTGGTAGAAGGCCATTAACTCTTTCTGATGATTCAATAATGTATTACTGACAAGAGTGTTAACCTATGTCTGAACCCACATTTTTAAGTAAGCATCTTGCATAAGCTGGAGCAAATATGCAAAATATAGTTGCATCAGGTCAGGGATGATAATGCGCTCTGGATGCTGATAGCGTAGTTCATTCAAAGATTAATTTTAATATATTTTGAGAATAGGAAGAAAAACAATTGATGCTATTGTTAAAGGAATTAACATTTGAATTATGTAATTAGAATAGAGAAGGATGTTCATTGCTTTCATACAATTGTTCAATAATAAATGAAGATTAATTTTTTTTTGAATAAAATAGTTTTCAAAGGACTTTAAGAATGTACATTTTGGGCCCTTGAACACAGTAAATGTGCAGTACAGCAGGAAAGTGAAAAAAGCATCTGGAGCACTTTAAAAACTTTCACTGGACATTTGGAAACATACATTTTCCTTTTGTAAAATAATTGCCCAATGTGTCTTTGTAAAATTTGTCAAAATTACAGAATAGATCCATTGCCAGTGATTCCACAAATGGGATGTACAGCATGGATGTTTGTGCATTTGATAGAAAAGTGGAACCGTAGGACAGTGGACTCGTAGCCCCACAGTCACAGGAGAAATGACAAAAGAATTTCCACTAAAGATCCATGAACATCATTTTCAACAGGTTTGACTTTTCTCAGCCACTGTCTCTGTGAGGGTACAAACTGTTGGTATCTGAACCATTACTACCACTTGGTAAATAAATCCTAAGA
>JAPTYQ010000014.1:12839881-12858867 GCA_029814465.1 Ostorhinchus cyanosoma
TTTTTGGTGGTGCTGTTTGAGGAGGGGGGGGGGTTTGGTGGTTGATTTCCCCCTTGTGAGTTTGACCCCCTGGTACCATAAATCCTGTTACAGGCCATTTGTTTGCCAATCACTCTTCACATTAAACATTAAAGTGCCTTAAGAGTCTCAGCCTGTAGGTTTTCATGTATTCCCACCCTTGCTGACGGTACACTGGGGTTTTCTCGTGTCTTTCTAGCCTTGCCAAGACTGTGATCTATTCCCTCAGTGTATGTGTGTCTATGTGTGTGTGTGTGTGTGTGTGTATGTGTGTGTGTGTGTGTGTGTGTGTGTGTGTGTGTGTACTGGTGCCAGCGAATGACAGACTAGAATTGCCGCGGGAGACGATGAGAACACTGACCTTCTCTCTGCCATTACATCCTCTACAAAAGATGAAAATGGCCCCTGTGTTTCTGATAGCCACACTGTCTAACCAGCGTGTGGAGATTGTGTGTATGTAAGTGTGTGTGTGTGTGTGTATATGTGTGTGTGTTTGAGAGAAGAGAAATGTAAGACAGAGAGAGGAGATGACTTGGTGTCTCAGCAGGGGGACAGAACCATCAAAGAGAATGCTGAAACCACTCATCTCCCTCTGCTGCCGCGTCTATCCACACATTCGCACACACACACACACAAAAAAAATGTGCGCATAAGCATGTTTCTTCTAAAAGCTGTTGCACCAAATTACTTCTCAGAGCGTCTGACCTCCAACTGTCGGGTGCTGCTGGTGCCATATTTGTTTTTGTTTCATCTGCTAAGAATCAAAGACTGTAATCCAGTTGAAATGAGCAGCATCACAGAGCGTCTTAGGAGAGGAAATGTGTAAGTATGATTTTGCGTCCATCTGGGTGTGGGGTTTGAGGGTGTGTGACACAGGAAGAGAATCTAGGACCTGACTTGACCCCCACCAGCTGGCTGCCCTAATTTCTGTCTGTTCATACACACCCACAGTCACAATTACACATTCTTTGGATCTTTGACGGAGGCTCCAACAGAAAGAGCTCCAGTCTGTGTTTAATTCAGAAAAAAAACTCTCTGCTCTCGGCCTTTGTCCAGTGTTTGTGCGTTCGCGGTTCTGCCTTTGGGGCAAATTGAGTTCATCTAGGTGTTTCGATGTCATCACTTCTTCGTGATTGTCTGCTGGATCACACCCTAGAGAAATTTAAGTCACCCAGCACTCAGAACACTTCCCAGCAGCACTTTTTTTTTGGAAAAATCATATGTGGAATTTACAGTAACTGCCTGTTTATGTAAGGGGTGTGCAAGCAAAAGACCAATCACAACAAGTGTTCGGTAAAATAAATATTGTCAATATTAGAACAGTGGATATTTTTTGACTGCTGCTACCCCTGTTTGACATCTACAATGAGTTCCAGAACACTTCTGGGTTCATGATCATTGTAAAACCCACAAAACACAATAGACCAGGGTTTTATACGTTGCTTGGCATCTATCTTAGTTTGGTCACACAGTTTACAGAAGCATCAGTCTCCACTCGATTGTCACGATCAATGAATAATCTAATAATTCAAATTCAGCATTTTTCTACAAGCACCAGGGAGATACTAACTTCATGGGGTATTAAATCAGTCATACAACCAATAATTTTATGTGAACAAAATAAGCATACATTTTTATAGAAGGATTATTGAACCAAATGAAAGTGACAAACTTGACTACAGGAAACAAGATTATATGGAAGCCATCACTTCAAGTGTATGTATGAGTGTTGTCAACTTGAATCCACAGTCCCAGCTGAATACTATATAAACACCAGCAGCAGGGCCTGAGGGTTTTGCCATGCTGGACATATTCACAGCAATCACATCACCTCATCATCGTCATGGAATGTACAATGGGATGCAAAAAAAAAAAAAAGCATAAAAAGTCAAACAAAAACAGAGATACTTCATTTAATGCTTCTCCCCTAACATTGACAGACATTTTAAGAACCTTTCGATGTGGAAAATAAAAAAAAAAACTACATTTCAGATGTTTTTAAGGATCCCAGGTATATACTTTCATGCATATAATACTTAATATTGCAACTTAATTCACCACGTGTATTTACTTAATTGTGGTTCAAAGTAATCCAGGAAAAATATTCACCCTGCTTTGCCAAAATGTCATCCTGCCTTAAAAAAAAATTATAATATTGAAAATTCCCCCAAATTACTTTTCAAACCAATTCAGAGAGGGGAAAAAAAATCTAATTTCTGAGAGGATTGTTTTAGGTAGTGTTATAAGGACAGCCAATTCTTAAAGCAAATAGATTCATAATGACAGGACGACACCACACCCTTCTGATCTGCTTTCGGGTGAGATGAAATTGTGGCCAAATCTAATAAATATTGTTTTCTTTTTGTTCTTGTACTTAATATGTCTGACCTCCTTACAGACTGTCTAGACTGGAGGGGCGGTTTCAGCGGCCTTTCACACTTCTGTGTGACAGCGATGGCAGCGGCACACGATGGATGAGCTCAAATTCCAAAAGACTCGGGCAGGTGGACTGCTCGGGGCCTGATTCGAAGTGATCCGGCTTTTCTGTCTGCCAAAATGTCAAATGGCAAGCCTTAGCACGAGCACACACATACACATCCTCTGAGCAAAGAAACACTACGTGACATTTCATTGGTCCTGACAGGGCCAGAAAGTGAAGAGATTAGTGTGCTCGTCTGTGAGCGCAGAGCTCAGGCAAACGGATGATTCGAATATGGACTCCTAGCGAAGCCGTCTTTAGAGTCTCAGCCTGACAGTTTAAGAGAGCAATTTTAGACCATACTGCAGCTGTTCTAAGGTTTGAACAGCTGATATTAAAGAACACAATCCTTTCATTCAAATGGAGTTTGACTTGGCACCGCCATAAATCTTCTCTTCTTATCAATAATGTTGTGTATTCACAGTGACTAAATGCAAAAACTGCACGCACACACACTATCATTCCTCACAGGTGAACAAACAAAGATCCATTATTATGTGTATTTATTCTCAGGGATGTCACCCAGGCTTAAAGGACACCTACACAGGTGCCAGTAAAGCTCCACACAGAGCGCTGCATCTTTCATTCAACAGTTCCAATTGAGAGTCTTTAGCTGATTGCTTCGATTGATCGCGCAGGGCGTTGAGGGAGTCGGTCGCAGCGCAGCCTGCCATTGACTCCTGCACATGGGAGGGACTTCGTGGCATTGGTAGAAATAAATCATGTGTTAAAATTATATTCTGATGTTGGGGCCTTGAGTGCATATTGATTGGTAATTATTTGTACTAACAGTGGTGAGGGAGGGACAATGCCATCCATTACTGTGTGAAAATAGGCGAGAGATCAATGCAAGAGGAATAAGGATTGTGGCGAAAAGCACGGCGGCCAGGCCTCTGTCAAAGGCGATCATTAGCCTGAGCAGAAGAGAGAGCGCACTCTCGCTTTCTCTCCCTCTCAGCCGTGGTCATGGCTCGCCTTTTACAAAGCTGACGGTAAATTACATTCCATTCACAGAGGAAAAACTGACCTCACTGCTCTTGTGGTGGCACAGGCATCTATGTAATAACAGTGTCTCTGTGCAGAGGCCAAATATGCTTTGCTTTCTGGCCTTTTCTGTTTTCCCCGTCTTCTTCTGTGCCATTCATTTCTTATAACTTGTACTGTAGTAGGATTGCACACACACACATACACAACAAAAAAAGGTGGACTGGCATTGTGTAGAAATAAGACACTCAGAGGGTGTTCACAAAGGACATTCAGGATGGCCTGAAAAGGTGATGTCATGAGAAATGCATTTAGTGCTGTCATTACAGTGTTGAATGACTCATTATGTCATACTTGATATATGTCTTTTATGAAAACAGTGAATTCCACATCATGTAGACCAAACACAGGCAATCTGCTGCTGCATAATAAATCATTCAAGCAAAAGATGTGAAAAGACAGTAAATAAGGCAATACTGAACTGTAATGTGTAGAATTTGTTTAGCTGATTTGGTATATAACTACTTTCTTTTTTTTTTTTACGGGGAAAAAAAATATGAGGCTGATCCTAAAACAACAACTCATAACCCATTTCTAGTTTTTGCTAATTACGATAGGAGGCGTTGAGAAAAACAGAAAAACAACACCGAAAAATTACTATCTTCGTACTGAGGAAAAAAGCAGAACAAATGTGAGCTATCTAAACACATTAACTCAAGCCTACGGGCCGAGAGAATATAAACCTGCTTAGCTACCTGCCATGTACACATTCACCCACACATACACACACATAAGCGCCGGGGAAAGAAAGGCAATCTCATCCTCCCATTATGATTTGATAGCTCAAATTGTAGCAATGATTCAAGTGTGGTCCTGTGGGTTTTGTGGATGAGCCCAGAGCCTGTTATTTCACCACTGGGCACCAGGGGATGGGAAAGGATGCTATTGCAGCCAACAAAATGACCATTAAATCACAGGCTATGAAGCCACTCTGGACTGTGAGAGAGCATGCACCCACTGCTTGATGTGTCAGGTGTGTGCATGTGTGGATGCAGTAAGTACTTTGTTGCATGTGTATCTGTGTGAACAAGTGGACACTGTATGGATAAAAATAAATAAATGTATGGATGCATGTTTGCATTGCACTGAAGTGCTGTTTGTGTCAGCGTAAATTGCGTGCCTGTATACCATCTGAAGTGCAAAATGTGTCTCCAACATATTATATGTGTTGATGCTGTATGATTTGGTTATCAGGCAGGTCAGTGGATACATTACGAAATATACATGTTAACATTGAAACTGTCAATCCAATGCATAATGCCCTGTCTATCATTTTTGCACATTTAAGCATGTGGGATTGTGCAGATTTTTATGATTATGGTAACAGAGAAATAGTGAAATTGCATGACTTGCTGCTTTGAACTAGACGCATTATGTGTTTCCTTAGAAATCATTTTCTTGTTTAGCACCATATACAACCACTGAGATACTTTACTTGAACATGTCCATTCCAATTTTCTTTTCTTTTTTTTTTGTTTTTCTTCCCCTTTGTGTCATATTCCTGCCATGGGTTTTTTTCAAATCAAAGTGTTCTTTGAGTGGTTAAGAAAATTCTCCTTCTTCAGATGAATAAACTGTCTCGGAATGGTTGTAAAATGTGTCATCACACAGAAATATTTGGTAATGCTATGGAGTATGACACATTGCTGCAGCTTAAAGTACCTACACTGTATACTTCATAGTAGAGCGTTTTAAACATTTAATGCAGTAAAATGCAGTGGTGGGCCATCAGGGCCAGCAAGGTCTTCTCTGCGAGTGTAAACATAATCAGTAACACTGACCCACATTTACAACCTAAATTCTAATATTTGTTCCATGAAATTGTATAAATTTATTCCCAATAGATGATTCTCTTCATTTCTTAGTGTTTCTCTCAGCTGAACTGCTTCCAGTATGTGCATGTGGATTAAGATATTTTGTCCAATCACATTTCAGTCGCTATGTGTTGCCAGGGTTAATCTATTGTGCCCTGGGCCTTCAGAATGAGTAGTGAAGGCTCATGTAATTTAAACTATATAGCATCGGGGTTGTTCCTTTAATCAATCAGATTTTAATTTCACCTCACAGGGCCAGCTAGGTGGCCCCAATGTTGTCAGCATGTATCCTTTCTCTGACTGGATGGTAAGAGTAAAACTCATTTGATATAGCTTTGGTAATTTTCTTTCTGATTCACGCCAAAAAAATCTCATTTTAATTGAATTTAATTGAACTATTAATACATTTGAGGTAGATTTTTATATGCCCACAATGGCTGATGGAGGAGAGGAAAATGATTTGGTGTTGGACATACTTAAAAAAACATTTTCAAGGTGGACTTTTCCAGAACAGCTGGACATCGTGAGGTGAGGTGGACCAACCCCTGACACTATTCTCTGGCCTTAAGAGAATAGAAACTTATGTCAGGAATACAAGTGGACAGAGTAGACTCTCAGCCTCGGCCTCAATGGACATAAAAAAGGACTTATTGATGGAACTGAAACACACAGATCACCTCTATGACAGTTAATGAAGTTTTGTTGCGCATAGAAAGGAGGTTGGATTTTGTATATAAATAATGAGCATCTCTGGTGAGTAGGCTATAATGTTTTTTTTATTTAAAATTTGTATGTTCTTGTCATGCTATTAGATAAATATTAATTCTGAACTGCTCCAGATTACATGTACATGGCACAGCTGTTTGGAGTCATCTTCATTGGGTTTCTTACTTTAGTAATAATGATATTCACACTCAATACATCAAATGTCTCTCTCTCTCTCTCTCTCTCTGTAATGCCTTGTTATTTTGCGGTTTTTGTATAATTTTGACAGTTTCTATAATTGTGATATCATAGCGGTGGTATTAAGAGTTCTTATAAGTTGAGTAAGTCGTCACTGAAGGCCCAGGTATCAAATGCATGGCTGGTAAAATGACACAAACACATTAACGCAGCACTGTTACCAATACAAAGACATCCCATATGTATAATAGTAAAACACAAAAAAGGACCAGTGACTGTTTTGACTTTCCATACTTTAGAGTTTCAGTATGAAACACCAGAACAGTCCCTTACGATGGAGTATTTTCACAGTGTTAATTGTACTTACATGTTTAAAATATATGAATACTTCTTCCACCACTGTTTGATGTTAAACCAAAAGAAAACCTGTGGTGATAACATTCATAATACGCAGCAGTACAATTATTAGATGGGATAAAAACAGTATTATATAAACCTAATATCTTGGAGACATTTCTGTCTGTGAACAAACTGACAATTATTAGTAATTTTTTACAAAACTAAGTGACACCATGACATATCTGCATGATGCCTGAAGTTAAGTGATTCAGATTTCAGCTTTTCCTCTTGCCTTATTTTGTTGAAGTAAACACACTGACTCAGTGTTGAAGATTCTGATAAACACATTGTCTCTTGGCAAGTGTTTTTGCTGCAAGGTGAAAGATAATGCCACTCTTCCAATGACGGCCTGATTTCTACAGACTCGGAGGTGGGAAGGAGCTCCGGCTGCGTAAAGGCCATCCCTCCCTCTACTTCACTCCAAGCCAGGAGCGACATGGGCTGCTTGTAGGTAGGAGGGTGGCTCATTGGGGAATTAGACTGTGATGAGTGGCTACCTTTCTTCTACTGTGTTTAGCACCCTGCCAGGAGCTGACATATTGGGGGTGCAAGACTCCACCCTGTGCTCAGCAGAATGGAGCGAATACAACTTACATTTTCCCCACGTGTGGCATCATACTGGCACAGTCTGTAAACACTGGAAAGTTACAGTGACATTTTGATGTCAGCGTGCGGAAGACGAAGCCACAGTGTAATAAAAAGCAAAGTGACAAGCAAGAGACATATTTCTGACATAAAAAAAGAAAGATTAAAGAAACAAAGCTCTGTGAGTTATTTCAGTCTTACCAAGAAAACAAACAGATGGAAGGTTAGAACTCAACAAGCAACAACAAATCTTCGGAGAGCACACGCAGCTGATGGCTACAATCTACCACCTGTGTCACTGGTTGATAGGTACCAGAGGCCAAGTACTTTACTGAGAAGATAAAAATACCTTGGCCCTTCCGACAAGCACCGCGTTCCCATAGAAACAACTTCCAGGAGGTGTACAGTACAGTAAAGAACATCATTGGAAACAACGTTCCTACTAATTACTAAAATTACTAAATCCTCTGCCATTGTAAATCACAGTGACAGCTCAGTATCCTGAAATAATGAATTTTCTCAAAATAGGAACAGTACATCAACATTTTCATATACATAGTATCTTAATTTTTCATTATTATAACAATCTTCCCATCTTAAATATGGGATGAGCTCCAGCACCCCTGGGACCCTCTCGAGGATAAAGCGGTTCAGGAGATCAATGAATAAATCAATCTTATCATCTAGTACATTCTGACTCAAAATAATTTGATAATGAGAAGTCACAGGTCACAGTCAGTTTCACTGTCTCTGAAATAAACTATATGTAACTAAGTCACAAATTGTCGGTGGCTTGTAAAAAAAAAAAAAAAAAAGAGAACTTTATCAACCTATTTATTACAGTGGTGGAAATGGACTTTCTTACCAAGAACATCTGAGCAGGTTCAGTAGACCGTTCATAACTAATATAACAGTACCATTTCATATTCCTATTAGTTACAAGATTCCGTCTTCATTACATTGATGAATCGATCTTAGTGCTGTTATTGCATGTGCTGACTTATTTAAAGGTGAACAAAAGGGCGTTTGAACTGTGGATATCTCCAACACCTCCCTGCTTCAGTTCACTGCAGAAGAACAGGTAGGGGAAAGCAGGGGTGAAGGAAAACCAAAAAAAAAAGGAGAGGTAGAGGCTTAGCCTTATCTGCTCCATGCCTGCATACCTCCAGAGGTATGAGCTTGGAAGGCTTCAAAGTACCAGGGTCTGGCCCTTGTTGCTGCATTACAGTGTTTCCAAAAGACCTTTATGGTAAATCCATGGGAGAGGCTGTTGTCTGAAGCCAGATGTGTCGGCAGCTAAAGGGCTTCTTCAAAGTTAGACCATGAAGAATGTAACTAGTCATAAACATATGCAAGTGCAACACTGTCGACAACACCTGCATGAAAAGTCTAAGGTTAAGTTTGACTAAAGACTACACCCAAAGAGACAAAAGTAAATTAAAAAAAAGCAAGACAATGTTTGGTTTTTATTAAAAATGTAATTCATACAAGGCTGTTTACTCATACATTTTAAAAGTGGAAAAAAGTTCATTTTCAACCAAAAAATACATTTTAGTTCCTCCTTTGGGACCATAAATCTGATTTGGTTCTGCAGTATCTACTCATGTTTAGGCAAAGTCAACACTTGTGCACATCTGCAAAGTGTATTTATGTAAGACGAAGCATAAATCAACAGTACTGATGTCCTCTTTAAGTCCACATTAGTAGTATCTGCACACATGTACACACTCCCATGGATAAAAACCAGAAGTGAAGGCAAACTCAAGTTAGTTCTTTTAAGCACCAGTTTTGACAAGGCTTCCATAACATTTTTCTGGACTCTTATCTTTTCTCGCCCTCGAGTCACAAGAAGAGTTTCAGTTCACCTCAATCTCTTAAATCCCAGAGTGTTAGCTCTGGAGAAAGAGGGGCTGTCTGTTACAGTCCAGCTTTAAATGACATGTGTGTAAACAAGCAGCCTTCTGGCTTTTCTCCAACATGAGATGTGATGCCATAATTTCTCCCGACAACAGGCCTTTAAATTGGCGTTTATCTAAACAGGCCAGAGAAACAGTGTGGTAGTGAAAGTGACATATGTTAAGACTCAGTATAACAAAGGAGGCAGAGCTTTTGAGGGGGATACAGGGTTGACAAGTCAAAGGTCTCCCTCTGTGAGGGTTGACAGGGTAAGGATTAAAAAGGAAAATTGCATTAATTAAGTCATTATCCTAGGTATGGTTTCTGACTTTTGACTTTTGCAGTCGGTATTTGGGAACGTCAGGAGAGAAGAATGCTACAGGTGGGAGCCATTCTGCTGGTTAAACTGGTTTTGTCATTTTCTCAGATTACGTGTGAAATGAAAGGGAGTCATTTTCCAGGCTCAATTTAGCCCAAACTTGTGATTCAATCTAGAGGTGGTCTGCTTGATGATAAAAACAATGCAAATGCTTTAAAAAAAAAAAAAAAAGAAAAGAAACCGTAAAAACAAATGCAAACAAATACAGTTCATGTCTCCCAATAAAAAGTTAGACGTTTGATTCATTCAGCTCTACAGGATGCGTAATTTAAATGTCGGCTTGTGTTTCTATCTCCGCCACCCATTCACATGTGAATTAATTCCCATAAATACAAGCCCCTCTAGTTAGAATAAATTTTCATTACAGAGATGATAGGGAAAATAATAATCTTTGACTCACAGTTATAGCAAATGAAAGATGGTATCTCCTGGTGCCAATATTTTTCCTCACAGTTATTAAAATGAAAATGAATGCCTGAGTGTTTTAGAATACAAAACAACTGTATTTGCTGCTACGAGTGCGTTTGTTACTATGGGTGATTGTCTTCAAAGAGGCCCAGTCAAAAACAACAATACTGAAAACAAACATAAACTGTATTATTCATAATTGGTAGAATCTCTTCCATGATTTTCATCAGATTGTATCTTCTTGTTGAGGCGACTGTCAAACAATCAGACTTCACTTGCATGACAACAGGCAATTTTGTTCGTACGAGCACAACTTTAAAAAGACAAGAAATTCAACTCTATGGCTCCGTTCAGAGCTTTCAATAACATCCATTCTGAGATCTGAGTGAGCTGTAAGTGCATTTTCACACCTGATGCTACAGCGTATCACCAGATGTGTTTTGAATGATCAATCCTGATCACGTCTGACCATGTTATGTATTATTTTTAGACATATATTGAATTTTGAAAATGTAAAAAAAGAGTCAGTACTGAGGAGAGAGACAAGCCGCTTGGTCATGTGAAGTGGAGATTGAACTTTCCACAGTGGGAAGCCACTTCAACTGTACACAATACAGACCTGTAGCAAAATGGAGTCTCAGGCTAGGGGGTATTTTCATCTTTCTTTGAAAAAAACAAAATCTTTCTTGAGCAATTCCAGGCTAAGCAGTGATGAAATCTGTGATTAATTCCCCTTTGACCAGAACGCTGTGCACACACGAATGAATCCGACTGTTCAACTGGTGGAAAGTGGTTCATGTGTGCGAGGGTGTCTGTGGGTGCCTGCTCCTGCTGCATCCTCTTCCCCAGGGAGTCGCCACAGCTGCATAAACCTGTCGTCTCTCATGATCGGCAGGGCGATGCGTGGAGACATACAGTGACAAGGCCCACCTAAATTCATTAGACCTCCTAAGGACCAGATCCATACAGCACTGCAGGCTGGTGTCACTGCTGGTTACCCTGACACGCACATACACATAACCAGAGCAAAACAAATACTCTAGATGGGAAAAACATGGAAGAAGACCTAAATCGATCTTGATACACAGTAGGACCACCTTGCAGTCAATATCAGACAAGTTATATCACAAACACAACAGGTATTGTGTTTGATTTCTGAAGGTTGGCTGCAGTTGACATTGTCAGGATTGCTCCAAGTTTGTGGGAAAGCACAGAAAACAGAGGACATAAAATGGCAGCGGCAATGACAGACTTGCAAGAAAACAAGGTTTTGTTACTTGAAGGAAGAAACTAAGTGATGCAACATTGGGATGTTTAGCCCAGAGGGCAGAGAGACAGGCTGGTTAGAGACTTGCTATGAAAATTTGACACAAGAGCAAAAACAATCATAAAAAGGCTGTCCTCAACAACTACCTGAAAAATGCCCTTAAGCAAGGCATTTAAACTGTGCCATTACTAGCTTGGGTACATGGTAGTGAATATAAAGCAGTATCACTGTGTGAGTCACAGTGCTGGTGGATGCTCGGCACATTTTCATTGCACGACTAAAACAAACCAACCAAGACCAAGCTATAACAGATTGGTGCCAAAGTGGGACAAAGTGTAAAGATGGCAACTAAATAAAATTGGCATCCTTTTGTGAATGAATCTATTTGTGTATGTGGCTGATCCAGGACAGGCAAAGCTGGCAGCCAGCCTGCCTGCTGCCCCCCCCACCCCCACCCTCCAACTCTGTGTCTGCTCTGATTAGATGGGGCTTCTTACTACGGTGTGCCAGGAGCTCTGCCAGAGATAAAGACAGACTAACAGATGTTCCCCTTATCTCAGGACCAACCTCGAGCCCATCAACCCTTTAACACACACAGACACACACTGTGGACTAGGGGGCTTTTGTTAAGTCTCTACAGACCTTCTTTTTTGAGATCTCAAATTTTGTCTAAAAAAAAAATGGTCTTCTTTTCAATTATGAGGGTTAATGGTTGTAAAGAACGACAGACAGACAGTAGAAGAGGTGTAGAAAAATACAGAGCTTCTTTCTTTGACTGGGAGAGGAAACACTTGCGGCCACTCCACCCCTCTGCCTTCCACCGACCACATGCAGCTGGGGATGAAGTGGAATGTTAAGGTGGTTTTGAAGAAGTGTCTGCTTCTTGTCACCCCGACACGACACACTCATTGTTCTCACCATGCACGGCTGATTAGATTATCTCTTGCTTCCACACACACCGCAGGAAGAAAAAAAGAGTTTGAGAGAGATGCGGGTAAGGTGTGGGTGGAGAGGAAGAGAAAGTAGAGTAAAAAAGAGTGAGACGGAGAATGGGAGGAGGCTCTAAATCAGGAGACAGAAAGATCATGGCACAAAGACGAGAAGCGGCGCTCTGGGCCCCTCAGGGTTTGGGGTCTATGTGTAGGCATAATGAGCAGAGCCAAACATATCCAGCCTCATTAATTTCAACTATCAAAGCCACCTTCTCGGCACACCACGCTGCCTGCTTCTTCTCCTGTCTGCAAAAGCCCTCACTTGTCACCTAAGATCAAAACAAGCGAGAAGGAGTGTGAGGCTAGTGGAAGCGTGAGCTGAAATAGACACTTTCAGATGCAGAAAAAATTGATTTCTGAGAGAACATCTCACTATGTGCAGCAACCAGAGTCTGGATTTAGATGCCTAAGAATATTTCCAAACACATGAAGTGGAACAGACTGTTGTAATGCAAGCGGTTAAACATCAATATTAATGAAGGGCATGTCCTTGGGATGGTAACAAGGAGATCCAGCTTAAAAACACTCACCAAGGGTATCAAATAGAAAAGAGCAATCAAACTATAAGAAGCAGCACGATCTTCCATGAAGTGAGAAGTCAATATGCCAATTACTCTGGGTAATGAAAGTATAAACACCCAAACTGTCAGTGCAGAAATATACTGCAAGGAAGTCATAATCACAGAGTGAGTGAAAAAGAAAACGCTGAATCCTGCCCATGAAGTAACTAAACTAGATTCATTTCATTAAATAAGAACAATAAAACATTAAATTTAGACCTTTTAACATCCAACCTTTTTATGGAACCCTAAGGCAACAGAACAAAACAGAAGACGTGTAAAGGAAAAACTTCATTTGAAAGGGAACGTTTTCTACTTCCTGTGTCAAACATATTGCAAAACCTGGGACCAATGTCACCCTAACCCAATACTGGTTTCTGGTCCTCTGGTGGAAATTAAGACTTTAACCCATAAAGACTCAAACATTCACTGCTGACCAAAAGCATCGACTGATCTAAATATTTAATACCTGTTGAGCCAATAATCCTAACAATACATGCAAAATACACTTTATCATCTTTTCATGGTGATCAGATATGACCCATATTGACGTTCAGAGGCTCCATAGTGAATGTGGAAAAACCATCATCTTCTAGTTTCACAAGTGACAGTGATTGAAGTTGTTTTGAATTTGGTTAATGACTTTTTTTTCTGAAAACATCACATTTTCTTCACTTTTCTCTATTTGATATAATAACCATTGAATTCATTAATGAACATCTACATGATTGGTAAATTAAATACAGGAAATGACTGTAAATTGACTGAAAATTGCGAAAATGCAGATAATGACAGTGATAAATCACTTGGGAAAAACAAAAACAATCATTTGGAAGATGTAACGAAAATAGTTGTGGGTCTTTAAGGGTTAAGAACAAGCACTAGCAAAAAAAATGATTGCTGAGGGTTTTGTAGCTCCTTTCACGGGTTTGCATCAGTATGTTTTTCTTTTCTGCCTCATTATGAGATATTTCTAGACCGAACATCAACAACAAGCCGCAGCTACTTCTGTAAAGCGGCAACATTTCACAAACTGGTTTGCTTTTATTTGCGGCTTGTGTTTGTGAAAACACTCTGGTACACACCTCCGGGCGTCCAGTTTCTTTGGCTGCGAGAGTTTCTTCTCACGGCGGTGAGACAAGGTGGTCATTGTTAACATCATCTCCATCGTGCGCAGAAGATCAGCCCGAGGACATCTACAACCACCACAACCTCCAGAGTCTAGCATTTAATGGTTTCCTCTAAAATCTCTCCAAACAAAGCCAGCCTTGATGAAAAAAAGATGGCATCCACCATACTGATAATGTCGGAAGTTTCACATGTCAAGCACAGTGAGATGTTTCATAACGCAGAGCACAGAGGCAGCTTTTGTGGTATAGCGTTAAATAAATATGAAGAATTTTCCAAAAGCAGATGAAGGATGAATGAAAGGTTGCTTTTGTGAAGGAATCATGAACATAACAATGGACTTGCTGTTCATTTGACATGTACCAGCAGATAACCTGTCCCTTTAGCCGAAAATTCCAGAGCATCATCTGTAAACGTACAAAAAAAAGGTGGGGTTGTACGTCATCCAAGAAATCTGGATGAGGAAGTCTTAGATTCCTATTCCAATTGGCAGGACTTGACTCTAGTTCTGCCTCAGTGGAGACTGTCCCATATCTCTACTTCTTCATGTTCCAATCTGTAAAAAAGAGAAAACATTCACCTGGTGTGTGAGTGAGAAGTAGAAAGGCTGTCGAGTGGCGGCCTGTGTCGTGTCATGTCCAGTCTCGTTCTGCATGGAATTATATCACTACATCACCTCAGAAAGTAAAGAGTGCATCACACTTTCTGCTTTTTCTGTATGAGAAAAAAAAAAAACCAACACAATTTTGCCATCTTGGTTTACTGACTCTCCCTCTGGAATCCCAACCTGCACTTTACTGTTTGAACACTGGTGCTTCCTCCCAAAACCACATGCAAATCCACATACCTTTAACACAGTCACAACTGAAGCAAAAAAGAATCAAAACTGAAAACTTTTCGACTGTAAAACTTAGACAAGCAGTCAGCGATGATGTGTTTGCAGGTAAAGCATTAATACAGTTAAGAAAGAAAAGATTACATAAAATTCTAGGTCATGGATGATTTGCTTATTATCTGACGGTGCTGATGGCAAATCACGTATGAATATGAAAAGAAAAACACAAAGAGGTCTCACTGCTTTGGTCTTTTCCAGCTAGACTTTCTCTTTTATAAAGGTAGAGCACTGAGTTCTTCAGACACACGTAAAGTTTTTTCACACAGTGCAGCCATGAAACAGAGAATTCACAATAGGAGCTGCCAGATAAGTGAATGCCTAAGTGTGGGTGGAGAGGTAACTGGGGAAACTTGCCATACTGCACTTTTATCAGGGTTTTATAATGAATCAAATTTGACGGGCTCCTATAAAGCCACAATCGCACCAGCCTGGGGTTGTACAAAAAGATCTGGGACTGACAGAGGAGGTCATTTCTTTACTCTTGTCAAGCTGCCATTTTGAGTTAAAATGTGAGACAGAACCTACAGCTGTGCACATTTTTTTTTTCTTAGGATTATGTTAACTACCCTTGAGGTTAATCATTTTGTAAATCATTTTGTTCCACTGACTAAAATTGTAAAGAGATGAGTTAAATGAGCTTGTTTTATCTGCCCACAATAAATATCTCAAAGCTAAAAGAGCTGAAACTGGAACAAACTGGAGACCAAAATCTGCAATGGCCTGTATTCCATGGTCTTATGTAAGCTATGTTATAATACTAATACATCAAACAAGTATGAAAAATGACTTTCAGTCATAATTCAAAACATTTTAAACTAACCTAACTATGATATTCACTGAAGATAAAGTTAAAATAGGTTCTATATGTCTGATGAAAATAATATGTGATGTTTAGTTAATGTGTTAGAGAGTTTGCCTAGTAGAGTTTTTTGAAAGAATAAAAAGAACATCAATAATAATAAACATGGCAATGTCAGAGGCGGTATTGTTAATGTTACCACTGAGAAGGGTCATAGTCATAAATATGTTGGTACTTTTTGACCAACTCAACACAGTTGCTCTTTGAAAAGTTCTGCCATTTCTGGAAATTATTCTCTTCAAATCTCAACACTGCCCCACAGTTTCTGCTCCATTTTCTTCGCTGGATTCACACCCCAACGTCCCCGAGGACAGACAGAAAAACAGACGTAGTGAAGACAGAGGACGGACAGAACACTCTGTCCATATGCATATTTTCATGATCCGCTCCAGGGTTTGCTGCAGACTCCTCCCTCACAATTCCCACCCCTGCTGTGCGCCGCACACCTGCAGCACTTTGCCATCAGGAGCCCATTTAAGGGACTCCTCTGCTCCAGTGCGGTGCCAGATCATTTCATCCCATCATATGTATTCATTCCACCACATCGATCCCAGTTCTGCAGACTTCCTTCAAACCTGATCCTGAACCTTGCCTCCACTCATCCTGTGGACTATCCAGTACTCCCCACCTCAGGTTGTAATGTATTTGTTCTTCATGTTTAGTATTTCAGTCTAATAAATCCTGTTGTCTACTTCAGCACATGAGTCCTTTCATTCACTTCACACTACACGTCTGCACATAAACATTAACAGAGCTTCAGGTAAATCTGAAGAGGTAGAAGTTAATCAAGACACGACACCAACCCAGTCTTGAGAAACAGTCTAAACAGCAGAATGAGAGTCCACTAGTTCAAGCCAAATTCCCCGGAGTTTTAAGGCAGTTAAGGTGGAAGCATATCTAAAGGCTGCTGTTATCACAGTTGCTTCACCTTGCTTCAAACAGTCATTAGTGTGCAGTGAAAGCCTTTTTAACATCAACAGGGGTCATTCCAGTAGCTCTGAGACACACGTCAGTCGGCGAGGCCTTAAGCCAGGGTGGATCGCTTTCATCGACCCCTCTGAGCGGCCGTCACAGTGTGGCTAGTGACAGAAAACTTCAGCGAGCCACTAATCCCTGTTTAGGCCTGCAAAAACAAAGACAAAAGCCTCTCACTCAGTCTTGTTATCCCTCTTGCTGCCAGCCCCTCTCCACCTCTATAGCCCACCCGCCTCCCCACTGCTTTGCATCAGTCACACACACCCACACACAGTCGGGTCCATATGGAGAGGCCTGTCCTCTCCCATTGTCTCCCAGGTTATCTCCTCTCTCAGCACCTGGTAGGGAAGGAAGGATTACTGTGCCTCCTAACTGCTTTAAGAACGCTCCCCTACTCTTCGACTCTCTCCTCTCCACACTTTGTGTTTTGTCCTCCTCCTGTCATGGTCAAGCACCATATGTCTGACGGACTCAGGCTTATCCGTGAGGGGTTGGGCTTTACATGCGGGGCTGTTGAGCTCGATGCTGGCATGTGTGCAGATGAACAGAGTAGGAGGAGGCACACATGAATGGGCCTCGGGTTAAGCTACTTGACATTCTCACACACATGGGGCCAAATGGTGAACATGCACACTCACCCATTGCTTTGTGATTGTGCCAACAGTGGCACACTTACCCGTTATAAGATTACAGCCTTTAAAGGAGGTTTAGTGGTGCGGTAGACAAAAGGGTCATTAGAGTAAAGCAGTAGTGATAAATATGCACAGATGAAAAGTAAAAAAACAAAAACAAAAACAAGAAGCAAACAAAACACTGATGCCCCAAAAAAGAAAAAAGGAACAAAGAATGCAAACAAAAGTCAAATAAAGTCAAATCA
This sequence comes from Ostorhinchus cyanosoma, assembly GCA_029814465.1. Taxonomy (NCBI): domain Eukaryota; kingdom Metazoa; phylum Chordata; class Actinopteri; order Kurtiformes; family Apogonidae; genus Ostorhinchus; species Ostorhinchus cyanosoma. The sequence goes on from JAPTYQ010000014.1 coordinate 12,857,360, forward strand.
AATGGAATACAAGGTTTTAAAAATCCAAATCACATTTGATGTAATCTATTCTTTCAGTTTTTCAGCTTCTATGAATCAAACTCTTCAATACACTAGCTGAAGGAAAAAACAGAAACCTAATTTATACTTCTTCAAAATAAAAAATATAAAAAAAAAACACATGCAAAATTAAAAGTCAACTGAAGTCAAAAATAGAACTGAAAAACTAGGTAAAAATACCACTGTAATAAAGTTATATATTGCCTCATCATAAACATGATATCTGCATGAGTCAAATATAATGAATTCATCATATTTTATTTGTTTTTATTGAATGACTTGATGGAAATTGAAAGTATCTTTGAAAGTTTCCAATGATATATATATATTTTTTTCATAATGTTTTTATTATAAAGAGACAATACTTTCATCACATTCTATCAATGAGTGAGTCTGATGAGTTTGTTCCATTCTTGGTCACATGTGCTGTGTTTACCGCAGGTTGTGTGAAGCTAAAACCACATCGGTCAATACATCCAGAAAAGTGTTATGTGTAGTCATTTGCTCTCTGATAAGATGGGCTCGTAAACAAACACTGGGGCCTTTGTGCTACTGAGGCGAAGCTGTCAAGGTCTCCAGATAACCTTGTTTATTCGCTGTATGAACTATACTGTATGTCCCATATGATGCTGTCCTGACAGCCTTGTGGGATTTAAAGCGGAAATACACAGCGCTATAAAGTTACCAATGCTTCTAGTCTTTCCTTTTAATCTGGCAAAAAAAATCACAGCGTTATATTACAGAGTGCTATCGAGGCTGTGAATTGCATGGAGGCGATACAAAAATCAATAATTAGTTTAATTGTGTTAGGCTAATGTGCAGGAAAGCCATCTAAGCACAGATCAGCCATCCTGTCCAGCAGACAGGCAGATAACGGAGGATGGTTGTTACACCTACGGGCTAATTACACGCGATTCATCAGACAGATGCTGTGATGACAGTAAATTGATTTGCGAATTAATAATCAGGAAAAAATAATTCTGCCGCCAATGTGATTCCACCGTCACGGTACCTGACTGATGCAGAGATGCTGTATATACTGAGGGTCTGATCAGGCTGATAATGTGATCAACAAAGCCAGGTGTTAAACACCTCCAGTGCATCTTATTTTACATTTGCATGACAACAGGTAATACTGATGTCACATTCACTTCCTAACTTAATGTGATATGAAATAGCCCCTCTTTAAAGGAAAAGTGACAACAATGGTTGTCTTTCAAAGGGGGTCAAACTATGGTTGTTTTAACCCCCTCTTGCCATCGCTCCAACAAGCACATGACAACCCCCCCCCCACCCAACAACACAAAGACACCTCTATATATCTTTAAATCTCCTTCCACTCTTATCTTAATAACCAAATGTCATCTATGGCAAAGATTTGGCCGTTTGCATATTTTCGGTATTGGTGTGTGTGTGTGTGTGTGTGTATATATATATATATATATATACATACATACACACTTATATGC
>JAPTYQ010000014.1:12879499-12901669 GCA_029814465.1 Ostorhinchus cyanosoma
ATATATTTAGCTCTACTGTTATGAAGGCGTAACTTTTGCCAGTATTTTGACAGCTAGAGTATCTGTGTAGAAAAAATTAAATAATGTACAAAGCTTTTTTAAAGTGACCCATCCTTTCTGAAGGTTTAATGTTAAATAAAATTATTGTTTCAGTGCACTGGAAACATCCATGGTGTGGTCCCCTTTGGTAACTGGATAGGCTCCAGCATCCCCACGACCCTGACCAAGACTAAACAGTTCAGGAAATTAATATGTGAATAAATGTTTTAATAACAAACACATATTTTTTATATATTTTACAGACAATGTCACATTTAGGGACATTTGAAGCGCTGATGCTATTTGGCTGGAAGTGCACGAATATTAATTTCCTGGAATTCCATCCATTTATAGTCTTTCAGCTTTGCAAAAGTTTGGTCAGTCTTCTTTAACCTGTAGGCAATGTATTTGACATATTCCTGGTAACACTGTCCAACATGTGATAACAGTAACTCAGTGGCTAAAGATATTCAGGTCAATTGTCTGTGTAAGTGTAAAGATCATCATAGTAACACTAACTAACAAACACTCTAAGATGAACTAAATCAGGATAAGTAATCAAACAGGCTTCTCTTGTTGAGTATTAGAGGATGAAAACTGAACAAGTGCTCTTTAATATCAAGGAGCAAAAACATTGCAGCATGACCTAATGTTACCTCAAAACATGTGTCCTGTGTTGTCACTGTTACATAAAGTAATGAAAAGTCATACTTGAGTAGAATTACAAGCACCCTACTAAAAAAAATGACTTTGGTAGATGTTCAAGTCACCAACTGAAATGCTACTGAAGTTAATCTTTGACTATGCAGTATTTGCTGCACTTAAGTATATCAAGTAATCTACAATTAAATATAGACAAGTAATGAAAGCAAACGCACAAGTAAATGTTAACCAATCGCAGTGAGAATTTGGATTATTATAAAGTTTATTCAAGATTTTAAAACAGGGTAAAGTCAAAGACAAGCAGCCAAAACACTGAAAATGATGCTTACATTACACACTTCAAAAACCCAAATAGAAGTAGACTACTGCTGGTATTATAAATATCAGAATTTTTTTTTGGGGGGGGGTATGAAGCCTGTGTGGTATCTAAAAGCAGGAAGCCTAGTTCACACTTCGAAAACAAGGAATCCAAAGTCTAAACAACTGACATAATACCAACCTGTGTTATGGCATAGCTTCACTCAACTCTCCCTCACCTCAACAGACTGAGTGCGACCATCATTTGCACTTGTTCATTAGACGATAAAGCTAAAGGATAAATCAGCCTCCTGGCTTCGTTGCAGTCACCAGTAATCTCAGCGGTGAAAACACCAAATTTCCTTTAATTTGTTTGTTGTAACAAATAACGATACTGTGCACTAAAAATGTATGAGAGTAGAAGTATGCTTTTGAGTTAGGAAATGTAGAGAAGTAAAAGTGAAAGTAAAAAACATAAAAAATACTCAGTTAAGTACAAATTCTCCCAAAACATATTTGAGTACAGTAGTGAACTCCTATTGCTTTGTTACTATACAACACTGCACTGTTGTCCACATCAATAAGACAACGTTGAAATGATACAATACACCACCCAGGTATGAACTGTGTAGGAGAGAAGGACCATCAGTGCATAACTGTTACTGCAGTTTGGTTGGTTTTCAGTAGCAATAACTAGCTGTAGAGGAATCTGGATCTGAAGTGTGAAGTGCACATTTCACTGCAAATGAGCATTTCCCACATCACAAGTGGACACTTTAGAGCCTTGAAGTCTGGTGAGGTGGCGAGTGAGAGGACAAACTTTCTCCTGAGATGAAAAGCCTGACCTTTTATCGGCTGCAGAAAATGCATTAGCTACCTCATAATCCAATTTCAAGACCATGTAAAGAGGAGGTTTTGACTGAATTTTAGACAGGAGAGAGTAAAGAGGAAAAGCAGCACAGTGTTTCTGGAGGAGAGGATCTCGGGGTTCTTGCGCTTTCGCTGCTGCCTGAAGCTGGGCTCTGTGGAGCTTTTGAGTTGCAGAGGACTTCAAGGGCTTTGCACCGCTGAGCTCAGTGAGCTTCCCCCACCTCTCACTCCGTGTCTTGCTGACTCCTTCTCACCCATGCTCTAAGGAGCTTTAGAAACTCGACTAGGTAATGGGAGCAGCAGTCAATCAAATTCCAGTTTCAAAGGTGATGCTTTGTTTCACGCTTGCTTCCCACAAATCCCATCGAGCCTGGCACCTGTCAGGTTGTCGCTCTAAAAAGCAGCATCCAACAGCCATCACCCCAACCCCAGGGCCCTTGGGCAGATGGAGGGGTTGACTTGTCAGCTGCCTGTCGAGAAATGAGGTCATTCCATTTTGCTAGGTCTACCTTTTTTTTAATAAGCTGAAGAAAAACAATCAAAAATAGAGCTGTGTTCAGGTGTTTATGTCTGGCTCAGCTCCATATTTTCTCAGTAATAAACAGAAATGAATTCATGCTACAGGTTTTATGGTGAAAATGTTATTAATGTTTGCTTTATATAAGGTTTGAACAAAACTAAACACATGAGTAAATCCTGAATTTCTATTGGTGCCTTTCATTTTTACTGAGTCTGACAGCGTTGTCAAAACACCACTGGTGCTGCCAGTTCTAATAACGTGGAGGGTGGTAATAAATTGCCAAATGAGCTCTTGTTGTACCATGATCCCATAGAGGAACAGTAAAACCTGATACGGTGGAGTGGGCAGGATCTCTGGGCGCTCGCAGCAACCGGAGGTCCTCGTATCTCAGCGGGTTTACAGGCTCAGGTCTGACTCATTCTAGCTTTACAGTCATGGTGACCTTCCCATTAGGGCTCCATTACCCAAGGTCTATTAGAGAAAGTGTGGCATATACCCCGGCTATTTATCCAGCTGCAGCCTCTTCTTATGAACTGGAGAGAATAAACAGCTTTGTAAGCCACGGTGAGTCATGGCTGAATGCCTTTATTATGGCATAAAATGATGCACATGTGTGTAAACAAAAGCAAAAATGAGGCGAAAATGCAAAGTATATGGAGTTACTTGTAGACCCCACCTCCCTTAAAAAATAAGAACTGCCCGCATCAACCAAAGAGTCCCTAAGTGTCTCTAATTACTTGAGTGGATCTAAAAGACTCGTGTTCTGTTTTTACTGAAACATTGTTCTGTAATGACAGCACTGAGCGCTGTACAGTAAACACAATGATGGGAACTTTGTCTCCTGGGCGCAAAAGCACTGTTTGATGTTTCTTTCTGCTCTCCTTGGGCTTGTGTACGGTGGCTATCACATGTAGGAGGATGGTTTGTTAGAGGGAAGTCATCCTCTAAACCACTGCTCAGCCCTTGGTGTGTTTTTTCCCAGCAAAGACAGACAAATAAAGGAAGGCTGTCAGCTAATTTCAACTCAATTTACTTCCATTTACTTGCTCCCTGGAACCAATTTTACAAGGTAAGATTTGTGCAGCTGTGCCATGTTTCTAGAGGTCATGTGATGATCAGGAGATGCTTTAACCATGGTCACATCCCCACATAATATTATTTACCATGCCATAGGAGACAGAGTAGCAGTCAACAACAGAGAGCTGGCTTTACTTTCTCTGGATGCTCATAAGCACATTCATTATATAAGTTAAAGAAACATAGAAATTTAGCGCAACACGTTTGTTTCAAGGTTTTTCTTGCTTTTTTTCCATGTTGTGCTGTGTATTCTTCTTGGTTTACTACCACATTTCAAACTGAATTCCTCTCTTTTATATCAAACAGCCTCCTCTAGATTATGTTGTTCAATTTCCCATTTCATGACCTTCAAGCAGCTTTTTTTGTCATACGTCTGTGTTACCTTAATGTGAGGACACAAACTTTGACTTATATTGGATCTCTGAAAAGTTCTGAATCCAATTTTGTGAACTTAACACATGGCAAAGTCAGAAATTATTGCATCTCATGTTGTATTGGTGCTTAATATTTGACAATGAAAGTTCCATTAGGTTTAATTTAGAAATGCAAATCACTGTTTATGTTTGTTATGATAGGTAAGTGACGGGACTCTTGAATCAAAATGTGTTTCAAGCTTCTTTTTTGCAAATTGTAAATAGAAAGCCTCTGAGCTAAATAAGAACCAGTGCATATTATTATATCTCAAAGGCAGCAAGACAAATATTACAGGCAAACAGCCAGGCTGGCATACACAAGATATGCAAAGCAGCAAGAGGTGCAAAACAAAAATGCGGTGTAGAACACATGGTGCATATTTCAAATCAAATCAAAACACTCACAACAGCTAATCCTGAGCCTGCAAATAAAACTCCATACTGTGCTATCACCACCTAAGGTTCAGACCCCAAACAAAATATAAGCTTGTATTTATAATTAACATGCAACGCTAAGCTTTTTACACTGATATAAACCTGCAAAGGTGAAAATTTATTATAACTGTGAAACTGCTAAAGCAAGAAGGCAGGCAGGAGACTTTAAGGTTGTTTTTTTTAAATCCAGGGGTTTTACAGTCAACCTAATATATAGTGATGCATTTCAGTTCAAAATAATATTGTAGCAAGATCACTAAGATAGGAAACAAGTTTAGTGCGGCTGAAATATATGCAATAACTTCAGAGAAATTGCAGAAAAATTTGAATCTATCTGATGAAATTCAAGTAAGAAAGTAATATCAAAGTAACAGCATGTGTTTTTTTTTCTGTGAAAGCCACTAAGTCGATTGCTATTAATATTCCCTGAGGCAATAAAGTAGAAAGAGATTAATCATTTACATGTCTGTCTTATGTAAATGCGTTAATACTCCATCCCTGCTCAGAGTTTATGGAAATGCCCATTGAGAATAAATGAGCATAATATCATGTCTGTCTTCTGATCTGAAAACACAAACCTGATTGAAGACCAATCAGTATGTTTTCAACTTGCTGCCAAGCTTATCATGAGCTTCAGCTCCTCTGGAAGTGGGATTGTTTACAGGAGATAGCTGTTATGACAGGACAAGGCTATCCTGAGGAAGCATGAGGCTCAATCTGCTGGAAGTAACCTTCACTTAAGGCATATGGATCAGCGGCCTTCGTTAGACCAGGATATACGGGTGCATGGATTTAGCCGGCTATCGAAGGGGCCAGATAACCTTGTCCTATCTACTGTCACTGTCAGCAGGTGTCATAGGATAGAGATTTTACCTCTTAAAAAACAACACACACTCACACAGAGGCGTGATGTCTTAGTCACACATGGTCACATACACACTCCATCTGGCTCAGGCGGTGCAGTGAAAGGTCACAAGCCCCCAGGTGATAGCTGTCAATCACAGGAGGAGGGTATTATCCGACCCATTAATAACATCCCAAAAGGCTCTGGGAAGCCATGAGGGGAGTGATCTCCTGACTTGTCACCACTAGGTATCACCTGGAGGAAGTCAGAAGAGCTCCATCAACACCCCATACTAAATAATAACACCAATACTTTCATCTGTCATATCACTTAGAGGTGAGATTTTGTCGTATTGTAGTGAGTAGAATAATTGAAGTTTTTAAATAGCTCAAAGTTTGCAAAACATGCATACTTGACTAACTTCATTTCAACAGGATCTGTGCAGGTTAATTCCTTATTGGCACAATGTGTAATGTATGTGAAGGAATTTTCAAGTGTCAATCCCTTTTTTAATTCCAGTGTGTGAACAGATGATAATACGCCGCAAAAATGTGCTCCTCCCGTGTCTTCTTTCATGATAACAACCTCACATAGGGTAGATTTGCCTCCTTTGCTCCTCTACAGTGGAAGCAGTGTACAAAACTAGCTACCGTTAACTTAGGAGCAGAGTTAGCTAATATCAGCACAACACTGACTTCCAACACGATTACCCTAAAGCACTTTGAGTTACCCTGTACATGAATAGTGCTTTACAAATAAACTTGCCTCGCCACTCCGAAAGTCCACATCAGTATGACTTCATGTGACCATACAAAATGTACCTTTAAGAATCTTTTAAAACCATTAAAGCTGCAAGGACAAACTATAATACCACATTAGAGCACACAAAACATTACTAAACACTACCGGGGTATGCTATAACTGGGTTGCACAGTTTGTATCAAGGGTCACCCCCATGGAGACCCCCATTTACCATGCCATAGGAGACAGAGCAGCAGTTAATCTATGTATTTCCTTTACATTCACTCTACAAACTGTTATCACTGATGTAGGTCAATGAAACCGTTGGCAGAGGTGCTCCTTTTCCCTCTATGTTATGATTAATTCACATAGTGGAACTGAATACAGTTTAAATACAGCTATTACGGACCTGTGGAAAACCTGTGTAGAAAAAAAAAGTAGTACTTTCCTAATCTGTTATATTTTTTTCTACTGAAAATACTGCTGGAAAAAGTGAACAAATAAATATATAATAGCACATAAGATACACTGGGAAAAACTTCACTCCGACTTTGTCATTTTGACTAGAGCAGCGTCAACGCCCTGCATGGCATTGTTGTCACATCAAATATTCTTGTTGACACGCAGGTTATGAGTGATACATCCCGCAGTGTACAAGAAAGCTCAACACAGATGCAGTGTGACTGTCTGAAAAAGGTGCGTACGACACCAGGGAGGATTACCTGTGACCCGAGGATAATGAAAAAACAAAGACAGACTGACTGATATTAAATTCTAACACATGGAGAATTACTGATCCACTCCCGCTGTAGTTTTACCGTGCCTGTGGATTCTGTCTGCAGTATCTTTTGAGGACAAGGCCGGGATAAACTCCAGTGTGAAATTCATTGTGTTTTCCACAGGTGTTACATGTGACAAGTAAAAATGAACAAATACACTGAGGCCACACATTATAGATGAGGTGTAAATGAACTTGCATGAACACGAGGCACAAAGCTAGTTAGTTTCGCATGAGTGCAGATAGTTGCAGAGCTACTCCTGCACTAGTAACATTTTCGGGTTATTCTTACCTGTCTGCAGCGGCAGGGCGTCCGTTGCGTGGCTTGTTCACCTGGGCGTACAGGGCTTCCAGTGGGGGACCGTTGCCTTGAAGGTTCAAGGGGACGTGAGGGCTCTGAGGGCTCTGAGGCAGGTGATAGTGGTGGTGGTTGCCGTAAGGGTCCATGCTGCTGCTGTCTACTGACGAGTCCAAAGATCCGATGCCAGCGTAAGTGTGCTCCTCATCTGAGCTGAAGGTGCGGCTGACGACGTCTTGGATTTCGGCGTATTCCCTCTCCTTCGCCTGCCTCTCCCGAAGCTCCCGTGTCTTGGCCTGTATTCTGCAACAGACACATGAAAGAACAAAAGTGGAATACATAAACAGGGTTTTAGGTACAAAGGATGAACAAGAATGGGAAATCAAGTGTCATTTCTTTTGCACTTATGTTCAAACACTCACAGGAAGTCTTTTAGATTGCAGACTATTAGCCTGATGAATGCTCTCATTTTTAGGAAGAAGCAAAAAAGGGAAGGGTGCTCGTGAATCTCTAAAAATGATTTGTCAAGTACCTTTCTTTGTGTTTGGGTAAAAGTTGAAATCATGGTTAACTGTAGTTGTTGCTAAGGGACCATGAGAATTTTAGTATTGGTAATTGATTCTCTCTTAGAAGAAATAAAGGAAATATAAGCTCTCTTAGAAGAAATAAAGGGATCCAAAACCTATTTGTCATATTAGGAATCATACCCACATAATACTTCACTATATATATTGCATGGATAAACAAACACTGTAAAAAAGACAAAGTTGAGATTATTTAAAATTTTACAGCAACCTTCTGCAGTAAAGATTTAAATTACTCTGTTGTCCCAACGATATATAATATGTTCTGCTAAAACTTTGACTAGGACAGAGCTGGATTCAAACCACCAACCTTTTGGTTATGGGATTACCTGCTCTACCTCCTACACCACAGCCATGTGTAAGAAACTGTCAGGAGAACTCTTTGGCTGTACTGCACATGTGCGGTGGCTGTCCAATTCCGCTGTCCTCTGCTAATGACCATTTGCAAATTCAGTCTATTAATAAATCTATCAAAACTTGTGGCATCAAATATTTTTTTGGTCTAATGTAAAAAGAAATGTTTTTCATGGGGGGAACATTTTTTCTGTTATAACTATGAAGATCTCTCTCTCAACTGAACAAATACCAGTTTTCTTTTTTACAGTGTATTCTGTAAAGCAGGGGTGTCAAACATACAGCCCGTGGGCCAAAACCGGGCCGCTAAAGGTTCCATCTGACCCGTGGGAAGAACTTACAAAGTGCAACAACTGCACAGAACGTATTAACAGTCAAGGGTGTCAAACGTGTTTTAGGTCAGGGGCCACATACAGACCAATTGTGATCTCAAGTAAAACAATAACATAACAACCTATATTATAAACTGGAGTGATCATTATTTTTTGGCTATTATGCTATTATTTTACTGGTTTGGCCCAGTTGAGATCAAATTGGGCTGAATGTGGCTCCTAAAGAAAATGAGTTTGACATCCCTGCTTTAAAACCGACTCAGTTTAGAGTGAAAAGTTCAGCATGGAACTTTTCATTCCAAACTTAGTTGTGGAATGTCATAATAAAAAAAAAAAGAGCAGAGAATAGAAAAAGACAAAAACTTCTCCTTTGTACAAAGAGAACTTATGCAGGATTATTCTAATATGGGCTCCTATCGTCAGTTGGGAGGGAGACTGTGAAACCTCCTCTTCCTCCTTCCTGCCCCTCCCTATGCCTCCATGCTGTTCCTCTCTGCAGGATCACTTCCACACAACAGAGCCTTTCACAGGCCTTTCCTGCCTTATAGAACGGTTCCATGTGAATGCCCATCTGTGCACAGCTAACAAGACTCAGCCCTGGTGCTTCATGGGAGTAAGGAGATCTGGCTCTTTAGGAGAGGAGAGGGCTGGTGGACAGTGAGGAGTGAGTGTTGACCTCCCACTGTGGTGGCCCTGGCAGCAGCCAACAGGCCACTCACTGGTTCCAGATGTAGGCCAACACACATCCACGCTGACAGAATGCACGCTATCTCCCACTGGCGCTAGACTTCCCTCTTACCTCAGGTCATAACTGACCTTTGACCCCCCCCACCCTCCACCCCCTTTGGCTGCTCCACACATATACTTGACAGAGTTGGAATGGGGCTAGAATTCCCCCCAGCCCCACTCTCTTCCCCATGTCTGTGTATTTTAATAACAGTAATCACATTTCAAACAATCACCATTTTTCAGAGCCGGATTAACCCAATTCCCACATCCTTCCCATAGACTGCCTTGTTTATTTTTAGCCATCCAAAATCCCATTTTCTCAGCATTATCTGCAGAATGAGATTTTGATGGAGGCATGATGCAATGTTGCATGATATGCAGTCATCTATAAAGCCCCTTAAGCTGGTACCAGGTACAGTATGGAAATGATCAAGTCAGTACGGTCTCACTTTTAGTTTGTGCTGTTAGGAAACAGAAAACAAGCTGCATGGGACAAAAACAACCCCAATTCCCAGAAGCCCTTTCACCTTCCATCTGGCTAAAGTGATGTCAGATGTCTGCCAGGAAGGACTAGACAATAATGTTACAACAGGTTCACGGAAGTCCACTGGGACCCCCGGGCATTTTATGGACTAATCAGATTCATAAAAACGGCAATATTGACATTTGGGACGAGATAATGGCCTTGGCTAGACTGGTTACATGATGCTAAAAGAAAGAGACTTATCTTTCAGGCCTCAGGAGTCTGATATGGCTAAAGCTAATAACATGTGCATTTGAATAAAATGATATTTGGGAGCAAAGATGTCTAAGATGTGAGTCACACTGTCATTACTTTCATTAGATTCATGCTGAACTGTCATTCGGTTGCTTTATTGCACTCATCACCTGTCCAAACAGGCTTTTCTTTTAGCGAATCACATCCTTAACATGTATCCATGTTCACATTATCTAAATCTGTCAGTTTGTTGTACTTGGTCTGGGTGCCATGGACAGGTGTCTGCAGGGCCACAGTTCTGCATATGAAGGATGTTTTGGTGAAAACTGTTATAAGGCTAAGCTCGGAATCACAGAACGAACGAAATCCTCTATTGCATGTGGATAATAGAAGATGTTTGTACGTTTTATGAACTATTGCCCCAAAGTATCATTGTTTTAAAATCCTTAAATAGGTATTTTTTAATTTTTAATACAAGAAATACATGACGTTACAGAAGTACTAGACTGAAGCACAAATATGTGCACTACTATTCTGTATTCATCAAATATTTTTGTTTGTTAATATTATTTGATCATTGTCATTAATTAATCATACCCCGTTCTTTGGTTTGCATCCAACTTTTAGAACTTCTTCAGGTTTTGATGGTGTGGGGGATGGAGTCTTATCAAAGTATACGGTATAAGGTATATTTTGTAGCCACTAAAGACAAGGTTGATATTAAGACATCACATTCTCGCTGTGTAATTTGTTCAGTATCCATACATTATATCCTCACACACCTGCTCCGCTGCTTTTCTTGGCCAACCTGCAACTGCTGCTCCTCTAACTCCACTCCTTCCCTATTTCTCTGGAGAGAACACCCCCGCGCTCTGCCATATATACTCCATTAGCCAATTAATGGCCCAGCATGTTAACATTGAGGAAAGTGCTGCCCACACTAAACACATTATTACTGTACAGCCCCAATTACAAGCCCTTCTCCTCTCTTCTCTTAGTGGGTACTACATTTGAGAAGAGCAGACAGTGTAACAGCCTTGGGAAATTTCATTTCAGAGAGGGGACGATCAAATCCGAAGCATCATAGCAGCCTGTTTGTGGATTTTATTTTATTCTTAATTGCATCAATGACAACGAAGAAGACAATTCCATTATTATGTTACTGCTACTTAGCTTCCTGTGCCTCATTGCTATGTTTTACTGTATGTTGTTAGAAGTTGATTCTAGTTTTAGCATACCGTTAAATAATGTAAAATGAGGCTTATTCCTTCTTCATAACAGAGCAGTGAAGTGGTATTTCCTCCTGGCTAACAGACAGTCTAGACACTCTAATGCTGAGGCTTTCAGGGCAGTTAAAGTTCAACATCTGATCCACTGACTGACCATGAGTTAAAGTGTTTTTGTTTTGGCTACAGGATTCTTTCTTTTCCCATCATTTTCTATTCTCACTATTTCATCTCATCTTTTATTTATCAATCCACTTTCCATAAAATGTCAGATTACACGAGGATACATAGACTTTTTCAATATGTTTTATATCAACATTTCTTTTAACAGCAGATCTCAGGCATTGTGTTTATTTCTTTGTTTTCTAAAACCACTTTTCCTTTCAATGGTCAGCGGTTACTCAAAAGCCAAAACCACTGGCTGAAGGCGAGGTGAACAGGTTGTCAGTTCAATATTCATTAAATACTTAAAGTACTTGTCATATGTGTGTCTCAAGTTGCCTAAGAAGCAACAGAGTAGGCCTGTACCAACAGGAGGTTTATAGTGAATGAACAAATCACAGATGGTGACTAAATTTAATTTCTGTGTCTGGTTTCCAAAACAATACCATTAACCCAGCCACAAGAAATGGTGCCTATTTCTCACTTCTGCAAATCACTGATGCGTTTTTGAACAAAAAAATAAATAAATCAAAATTTCAAGACATATTAGTGTTTTTGCCAGTTTTCAACACATCTTTCAGAGGACACATGATCACATTTAACATGATTTGTGATAATTACAAAACTGAATATGTCTACCCTTTATAGTTTCCTAATCCTAAAGGAAACACGTGTATTGGCTCAACTTAACAGTAACGTAGAGGAGACGCAAAAATAAATTTTGTTCATTTAGCATCTGCTCCAACTACTTTCTGCCTAATGAGAAAAGGCAAAAAAGTAAAATATCATTTAAAATACTATAGTACAGATATGTAAAGCAAGTATAGAGACATGTTTAAGTGAAATGTATGTTTTGCTTGCATGGTGAATCAGTAGTTTGCAGATATGCTAAATCGCAACTTTTCTTTTTAATGACTGGGTTGCATTTACACTTAATAAAGTCTGAACATTGCAACTAAACTTTAACAGTGATGCTACTTTTGTATTAGGTTATTACAATATCTAGTAATCCCTTTAACACTACACTGGGGCACGGAGAGGCCGAGTGCGAACTGGTAACAACATATCAACTCACCTCGTCCTTCCTCTTCACACTGAATAAACCTCGCTGTTTATCTAACAGCGGTGTTATTTTGGACCAAAAAAGCTAGCAGACTCCATCTCCATATGTTTGTCAATGTTTAATCTACCCAGGGGAGGCAGAGGAGAGAAAGAAAAGAGAGGAGGGGGCTGTCTGTAGTCTCACGCTCATTTTGAAGTCAACACACTCAGAAGTTTGAAAGTCTGCCTCTTCAATATGCATTGTTACCGTGGTGGATGAAACAGAATGTATTTGCTCTCTTACTTTCTCAACCAGACGCCCTGAATAGATTTTTCTTTTCAATACCCCCTCATCAAAACATGTTCTATTGTTCTGAAGTGCAGATGGAGGGCAGAATGTATCTGAATCTAATCAAAGTGCAGTAAATGAGTCGCCGCACAGCTGCCGTGCAGAATCACAAACCTCCAATTGCCCATCTTTTGTGTTGACACTTGGCCCATAACTGCATAATGCAATCACAGAGATAATTGTGCAAGTTTCAGGGTGTTAATTCATAGTGTTAATAATCGCATTAACTTGCTGTAGGTATCAATATAATTACAAATGTAATCACACTTCCCAATCAGCCAGTCGGAGCTTCCTTTGAACTCAACTATGCAAATGAGACTCAAATAGAATACTGAAATAATGAGATGGTTTGACAAAGTAGAATGATAACGTTGGTACTATGATCACTGTTACAAAAACAGAAAGGGTAGGATCTGCCTGTCGCACTAAGTGTCTGAAATCTTAATGTGTTCCACCAGAAAAGTGCTTCCTCTTTATTAAAATATATGACAATAATCACACCTGATCCAAGTTGTGTGTATGTTAAAAGCAGATTGTGCTGACTGACCTACTCCAGAAACAGTGGTCAGGTTTTGTTTGTCTAGAGTCAGCAGGATGTCAAACAACAAACAAAAGGAAGCAGACCACTTTTGAAGAAGAAAAAAAAAAAAGCAGTAATGTGTTCTGCTGTGGTCTGGGGAGCGGGAACAAGACGAGTGGCAGTGGAGTGCTGGCCGCTGATTAGAAGCCAACCGGAGCCAGGCAGATAAGAGAGAATGGACATCATAATCAGCTGCCACAGAGAGAAAGACGGCGAGAATGGAGTTCAGTCCAGGCAGAAAATGAAGAGGGAACATTGTCAGGTTGTCTTTGTGCGCTCCCCACTTTGGCTGTGAAAATATAGTTTCAGGGCTAGCATGTGCGAAGATAAGTCAGAGACTGATAGAAAGTCCTGCATCTCTGTCTTCTCCCCCATGGCCTTCTGTGAATGTGGGCCAAGGAAGCTGCTGCTCTCCAACACAACCAGGGTCCAATCACAGAGTTTGTCTCTACACTCATCTCAACATAAGCCAGTCCGAGAGGAGCTGCTACTGGCCGCAGGCATAAAGAAAACAGAGTAATGGCTGCTGCTGGACGAAACACAGATTTAGATCAGTCTAACTGCAGGTGCTCATTTTGCCTTGATGAGAAATCACAGGAGGTTGGTAAAATCTGCCAGATTTTAGCAAAACAAACGCTATTCTTCATAATTTAGGAGATGCACTGTACTATACCCAGGCAATGAAGTCAAACTTTTATGTACTCATTTCTGAATAATCTTGGATGATGATCAATAGAAGGCTGACAACATATCAATTAGAGGGGGCATTTTTACTTAAAATAAATGGGTTGCATCTGTGAGGATCGCAGGCCACACCATAAATTGCCTGGCTCATATCAAGGTCAAGGTTTTAAATATATAACCATAGCTGCCTTATTGCAGGGTAAAGAGGGCAGGTTTTATGAATTAATCTGTCTCACCTCTTCGATGACTCCTATTTTGAATCGCTAAAAGCCCCTGTCAAAACGGTCTGCCTGAATTAATGATCGCTAATGTCAGCCGAGCCCAGAGTTTGGCTGCAGCCCATCCCGCACCGTGCTGACACACAGAGCGAGATGACGACTGCCAGCTTCGGAAACCTGTTACGGCTTCGATCCATAATTTCATAAGCACGCTCTAAGTAGTCCCTGCGTCCGTGGCAGCTATGTCATCAATCACAGCGCGTGCCTTAAGCAGAGAACTACAACAATCAAATGTAGCACCTTGGGAGTGTAATACAGTATGGCAACCAAAAAATACAAGAAGTAATGGATTTTTGAGCTGTCGTTCTGCTGAACCTTAATGCTTTGAATATCGACTAGGCTTCATGGCAGGTTGGTTTATTATTACCCTCCACGATTTCCCTCAGGATTCCCTTTCCATTAAGCGAAGGGACAATCCTGGCCTGGTTGAGTGATGGGATTGGGGAACAGGTACAAAAGGAAAGAATTAGGTTGCCCTCCTGTGCAGGGAACTGGGACCGGAGCTCACACATGCAGAACGGACACAAACAAGGCAGGGAATGAGAATGTGCTGTGAGACAAAGAGAAAGACAAAGAAACTGGGTGAGAGTGGTGGAAGGAAAGAGCAAGAACAGGCTTTAAATATGTTTGTGGGGAGGGGAAGGTTGTGAGGGCATGTAGTCTACATATCGCATGCCCAATGTGTGTATGTGTGTGTAACGATTCTGCTGCTTAGCATCATTTGGGAGCTGCTCAAAGCAGACAGATCTGGATGGAAAGCCAGGCCCGCAGGTCTCCAGGGTACGCTGAGGGAAATGTGTTGGGCCTTCAGCCAGAGGGGGGTTTGCAGCCACAGTCGAGCAGACCTTCACTACAACTCATAGTAAAAAAAAAAGCAAAGAGAAAAGTGCTACAGCTCTTTGAGCAAGGCTCCCAGATGTTCCATTCAGCAGGGAAAGAGGTCCTTTGTGAGTGTTTCTTGTGCACACGCTTGTTTGTGTTTGTGGTACGATGCATTTTTGACAGCAATCCATTTCTCTCGTCCTTTGCCGTGAGAGGGAGCGGTATCAAGCCCTATTGTTTCTATTCAATTAGCTGTCATTACCAACGGCAGTTTGATAACTGAGTTCATTTGGCTGGTGGAGAACAATGGAGGCAGGAAGCTGTCTTTTCATTCACCCTGCCACCAATGTTGTCTTCCCTACTGGAGAGAATTAAAATGGGGCTGAGGGATGAGGCCCGGCAACAGCAAAACTCTACGCCTCTCCTTTTTCTTTATGAACAGCCCCGTTGTCCAAAAACACCAAGGACATAGAGCCAAGGGAGCTACATAAAAGGGACCAGTGTATTCTTGAGCGATTAACAACCTGGGTGAGCTGCAGGGGAAGACAAATGCAGAGCTACATTGATTTCACTATTATAATGAGCACCATTCAATCATGCCAAATCCACAGGGGCCTACAAGCACCATTAAGAGGTCAGTGCCTCTGAATGGTACAGGCAACAACAATCCATAAATGATCTATTTAATGTACTGATATAAAAGAAAGGGACATTTCACAAATTGACATCTGAGTGCTTTCCCAGAATTTCCCAACCTTGCTTCGCCATTTTGTTAATTAGGTAGTTTGCTAATTTTCCAGTCAGCAGTACTTTTTTTCCCCCTTTGTTCAGCCGGGACATAATTGTTTGGGCTTTTAGCAAGCCAAGGCTGCCTCGAAGCACTCACCTCTCTTGTTCCAGCTTCATCCGCAGGGTCTCCTCCTCTGACGCCTGCATGTCTTCAGCTTTAGATTTACTGGAGCCCTTCCTCTCCATCCTGTCTCCCGGACGTTCATCCTTCCGGTGCTTTCCAAACCTGAGCAAAAGAGCAAGGAGAATTTAAGTGCAACCCAGGCTTATAATAATTTCCTTCCCAATACAGACTGTTTTTTTTTTTTTTCTTTTACAGGGGCACGTCTCTTCCTTTGTCTGGGAAATACTCAGAAGGAAATTAAAGTGTCAAAACTGTCAGAATCTTCAGGTAGGGTTTGTACTAGGGAGACAGCTCAGGAAAAGTCTCCTCGGGCATCCATTCGTTATTGAAAGAATAACTTGTCCTTTCCCATATAAATGCAATCAAAATGCATCAAGCCATATCAAAAGATAACTCAACGTACAGTGAATTCCCTCTTTGCCAAGTCTCTATTCAGGACAGCAGAAAAGACTCAGGGAGCAGTGTTAAAATTGAAAAGCAAGAAAATTGCAAAACTCCCTTCTTTTTTTTTTTTTTTTTTACAGAGAGGATGAGCTCCCCGTTTCCTCCCTGAGCTGTAGAGTTTACTTAGAGTGATGGGAGCAGTGACAGCTCATGATTTAGTTTTGAGCGAGCAAGGGAACAAACTACCTGCAACTGGGCGAAATGTAAGTGAAGGGAACGGCCCGAGCTCGGCTGCATCATTTGTAACTTTCGAGGCAGCGTCGCAAACTTTTACATTTTAATGACGGGAGTGACACACCGGTGGCGGTAAATCCGTGACAGCTTTACAGCGAGGTGAGAATAAGCCAAGCCGATGATCGTAAATTCGTCTGGTCGGCTGAGCCTGGTGCTGGGCGAATAAATGACTGGAGACTGACTGAGGTGTGAGAAAATTATGAGGAATGGAAAAATCGAGGGAAACGTGATGCAGCTGACAGTACAGTTACAGGAACACACACTGGCAAACACACAAATAATACATGGACAACTTTATTATCTGACTCCACTCGAGGATATTACTCCAAACAATGCCTGTGAGTAAGACCATGCCAACTTTACACATGTACTGAATTTAGACTGTCTGATGAGACAGAATCGGAAATATTAGGAATGTATTATGTCATTTCCTTCAGCTTCCTCCTTTCCACAATGATGCCAGCTGTGGAGGAAGTACTTTAGTTGGATACAGAAAACGGAAGTATTACAGACAGAAATCAAGGAAGTGCAGATGATGGTCACCTTATAAATCAAGACAGCACATCTGTGCACCATATACAGTTATTTCAGTTCTATTAAACTCTTTACAAAAGCCCACATCCTTGCCTTTGGTGAAGCCTTGCAAGCAGATCAGGAAGTCAAAATAAGTGCTCTATATAAAACTGAGTTGTCAAAAATGTTTAACAAACTATAGATGAGGAATCTAATTTTTACACTATGCACAAATGTGACATATTTGGACACCAATTGTCTGCTACCTTATGCTTCTACTCCATGACATCTCAGACATGTATTTCTGCTACGTGTCTCACTGTTGCTTTTCAGATTGCTGTTTTTGATGCCTTTCTGTGCGTCTTTAAATGTGGTGATTTTGAATATTTGTGGTAAAGTGAAGGATGAAGTGTTGATTTTAAGTGAATAATTCTCCTTCTTCATAAGCTAAACAAACTCTAAAAACCTTCTCAGATTTGTTGCATAAACCACTGTTGCAAAAGCTTTTCTGAGCTCATGAAAAGTTGAATGATATGTGGTTCTCAACGGACAGTGATGCTATAAACATTATGATGATCTAACGTATAACACAGCTGTAGATTAAACTTTACAACAATAGATACAGCAACTAAACTGTGATGCTGAGTAAGTACGACAGCAAAATGCAATATATGCATGAAAAAAACATTATATATGCTAATAAAACAATGACTGGAACTATTTTACTGCACAATGAACACTTTTCGCTTTCCATACTTAAGGTATTTCATCTAACTTGCCTTAAGGTTTTGTATTTAGAACTTTGATGTTCAATGGAGTATTTTCATAATGTGATAAAAGGACCTAAATACTTGTTTCACACTAATCACAATCTATAGCTTTAGAGATAGCAAGAAGTTTAGAAACAACACTTCTTGCAACAATGCAGTTAAATTGCACTTGCAAAAGACAACTGAACCAAACCATTGCTAGCAATACAATGTAAAATGTTAAGTAGTCTACGTATTTTTGACTGGAAGTGTATGATTATTGTTTCATGTTTACGCTGTTTAGCAAGAAATATACAATTATATAACTGACACGTGCTAAAATATGTGAAAATTCAATTAAGATGATAATGATGAAAAAAAAAACCACATTTGTATGTTTTATAATTAAGACACTGACTCACAGTTAATATGATAAAACATGTGTATAGACAAATAGCTATAACTTTTGAGGAAGTTTAATAAATATCATCAGCGTTAAGGACTGGATTTTCATTGTGCGTTTACATTACATAAGAGCTCAGTGTTCTTCCGTTGTGGACACATTCATTGATTATGATGTTCCACGTGGGTTTTTCTGAGCAATCCCGTTCAATTTCAGATGGAGGAACAGGAGAAAGCGTTAAGCTCTGCAGCCTCACGATGCTTCACTCCAGTTTATTTTTACCTTCCTCATAGCTGAGTCTTATTTGACAGTTTGAAAACTTTCTCCAAAAGCAGAAAAAATTACATCAGACAAGGTTAACTTTGGGCCATTGGTAGTGAATATATTCATGAAATGGGAGACTGCTTCCCTCATGGATGTTTATTATTCTACTTTACATTTACATTAAAAGCACCCCGGACCTTTGTGTAAATGGTTCCCCTTTGGTAGTGGCTGCTTTGGAATTGTAATCTTTTGAATGCACTGCAGTCGAGTTGGAGATCTGGTTTGTGGTTGTGCGAGGAGCCCAAGAGAGGCTGAGGGAGCGATATGTGGGTTCTTTTGTAACACAGATAGCTTACATTACCTGATTAATTAATCAACAAATGGCTCTAGTAAGGCATAAAACTCTAGGCTGGGGCTGAGAATGCTAATAATAGCGAGCCTGCTATCTATCACCAGGGCAGGTGACAGCTTCCCTCGCTTCACTTCAAGGACTTTCATTAACTTCCTGCGGAAAATTCACCTTCCTCCTTTTCACTTCTCCTGATTCCCCATGTACTATAGAAACACAAAATATCCTAAGGGATGATAAACTTCTGGCCCCGACTTTTTTTTTTCTTCTTTTCCTGGATCGACATCAGTTCAGTGAGGAATTTGTCATTTTGAAACATAGTGGCAGATTAAGCCAAGCAGGACGCTGAGCATGCAGCCCCCATATGAAAGGCTATTCCCCTATCGCCAGTGGCCGGCGGAGGAGGGCCCACATCAAAGCAGAGGCGGAGGAACGGGTTACAAGGTGACTAGCAAAGCTATTCTGATAACTACCGGGACACTGGCTGGTTCGCTGACATGGCTCTGCCCTTCACTTGAACAGATGATGTTCTGCCAGTGGGGACCGTGGTGGAACACAGGATTAGCCAACAAACCTCCACCAAATCCCTGAACACCCCCATGTCATATTTCATATTTTATTAGCAGGAAAACACAGAGATCGGCCATTAAAAAGCACACCGTATACTGACTTTCACATCTGTCCGTTCAAGATAAGTGTTCACTTCGAGAAAACAAGAAAGGTCGATAAAAAACTGTAATGATTTAGAGTTCATCAATGTCAGGAGAGAAGAAACAACTGAGGTTTTCCTGTAAAACTCTTCAGCCAGTATTGGCACCTTGGCATTAATCTGGCTGGCATCAGGATAGCTATATTGAGAGTGAGGTTGATGAGGCTTGATAATAAGATATTGATTGGCAGCTACAACCCAAGGGTGGAATGATAATGGAGTAACTACAGTATAAGTTGCAGTTTGTGAAAGTCAAGTGAATCTGGACTAATTTGTTCTTAAAAGTTCAGTGTTTAAGATTAGTTATTACATTTTCCGACGACAGACCTGTAGGATCTTTCCAGGAACTAACAATCACATGCTTCAATTGAGATTGTTAAATTAATGGATATAAATTGATAATACACCTCTACTGTTGTGGATTCTGTGACTGTGTAAATCAAATGTAATGTGATAATATTCAGTCCTATAAGCTATGGTTGGGTGACAGATTAATGTTCAGGCGTGACACTGCTGATTTTATCTTTAGATTAATGTTAATAGTCATATATTGTAATTTCCACATTTATGAAATATTGGACAGCTGCTGAGCTTGGTTATGTTGCATATGTCACATACTGAGAAATGCTTTGTACTTAAGTTGTCCGACCCTCTGTGTAAATCTGTGGACCACTTTCATGGTCTTTTTAGTCCATTGTGTTGTGCTGGAATATTAAGGTGCATTAAACTCAACTAATATGTGACAAACCAAGTACTGGCTCTGAAAAGGACCTCGATTTTTATGTTTTTAGGAGGTTAAGGTTAATGGTATTCAACTGACCGTAATATGAACCCTCATCACTAAATGCCACCACATCTTACACAGCAGACCATTAATTTGTCAAAACTTCTCAATATAATTATCCAGTGACAAAGCTGTCATTTGGATCGTCTTCCGGCGGTCGTTATTTGGGTAAATGGACCACACATCTCCATTCAAGTCAGGTAAACAATGATACGCCATTTACATGCTGATAAAGCTCTGATCATCTTTTCTACTTCAGTCCATCCAACCGAAGAGCTGTGTAATGATCCGTTCCTAAGCATCTATCTCACTGTGGTGAACAGCAGGTAAGAGTGATGAATACACAAATGCGGAGGGGCACCCTCAAAAGACAAAGAAAGATGGTGAAAAGAGATGCAGATTGCAGAGCCACCTGGGTAAAAAGACATCCAGTAAAGATTACATGAGCACAAACCCAGAAGAGGTGAGTAGGATGCAGATCTGATCAGCAGGATAGTGATACGCTCACAGAATCCAGACAGATGCAGGGAATATTTATGACCTTTAGACTGCATTTTGAGACTTGAGCTGCTCTTTGCCATTCATCACTGGTTGGCTCTGATAATGTCTTATTGGCCATCAAAGCTGATTAGGGAGGTATGTAATCAAACATATGTCAGCCGTATATAATATATGGTTTATTACTGTTATGATGGCTACTGATGCCATGAAACGTCAAGAGTAAAATTGAAGTGTTCAATCAAAACGTCCCCTCTTAGACATCTGTCCACACCATCTCGTGAAATAAAATGTTGCACATTAGTCACATGACTGAATAGCTGGTTTTACAGTATGAATCTGCACTTACTAGAAAAGAAGTCAGTAAACAGACCCTCCATTCAATACAATACATCATCATACATCACAGAAAACAGAAGGGTTTATACCAGCAGCAGTGGATGCCTCATACATCATCTTCATCGATTTACAGGGTAATAATACTTCAAGGCTGCAGCACAACAGAAGAGTAAAAAGTCAAAGACAGAATTTCCAAACAGGGAGAAAAAGTAAATTATGTAAAGCCTCAAAGCCAGTTTGATTGTTACAATCATTTAATCTGGGGAGTAGATTTGAGAGAAGCTAATCTGTTTTGACAACTGCTGCAGGGAATTGTGTGGTTTGCTCACAGGAAGTTGCTGACATTGGGGAGGACGGGTGGTAGAAATATCTGTCTGTTCCTTAGCCTAAAGTATGTGGTTTTTGAGCGTGATGGACCATGTGGCTTAACCTCAGATGATGCACCCATCATATGAGGTGTTAAATCTTTTGGCATTATTCAAATCTGCAAATGGAACAGGTGAGCCAGAAAGAACAAAATGACTGCATCTATCAATTTGAGTAAGTGATGAGAAGATAATTTCAAGGGCAGACAGAGAGAATCATTACGGTTTCTGCTTGGCCAACCTGAAAGTTAATCCAAATCACCCAGTGCAAAGTCCCCCACAGACATATGAGGATGTCTGTGAGACGTCTGAGCCACCGGCCCCTCAAACTATATTTGTAGCAAATGGAAATAAGATAAATAACTACACCTCCACCTACTGTAATTTAACGGTAATCATTAAGCACTTTTTACACCCACAATCAACAGAATTAGTGTTAGGTCATTGCTAAATAATTTGTTCAAAAGAATATATCATTTGGCTGAACTAACAGCGCCGACTCACTTCCTGAAACAATTAGCGCATTTCTCAGTTCAGTTGAGCTCTGAGATAATGCAGCCAGGAGTTAATCAATGTCCTGTTTCCTCACTTGGTTACACTTACAAAGCCACATGAACACAAACGCACATGTTCAAGCTCCGATCAAACAGACGTCACTGAGACAAACGTCACGTCAGGAGGGTTGAATAAGACTAACATTTTTACATCCATAGAAAACTTGAAACCGTTAAGAGAAAAATCAAGCTAATAATCAATGTTTACATCTAATATT
>JAPTYQ010000014.1:12928805-12942615 GCA_029814465.1 Ostorhinchus cyanosoma
GTGTGTGTGTGTGTGTGTGCGTGTGTGTGTGTGTGTGTGTGTGTGTGTGTGTGTGTGTGTGTGTGTGTGCGTGCGTGTGACATGTACTGAAGTCACCATGACAACCTGTTAGTCAACAATGGAATGGAATGGAATATTTCATTTAGGGTAAAGGTTATAACAGAAGAAATGTGAAGAAAAATGCATGTATTAGACTTCATGCAAAATAGAACATCTTAATTCTGTGTTTAATATCTGACTTAAACAAACCTAATGCCGGTTCACAAATAAACATAACCATAAAATCTAACCCTTGTGTATGTTGCTGCTCACTTTGTGCTTATTGAAAGGCTAATAAATGAATGCGATTTTTGTCATCTTCCAATTCACGTAAGCCTTTTAAGTGAAGATTACACTTTAAAAAAAGAAGAAAAAACCTGAGAACACGCCTTAACACTGCATAAAATAGGGAGGCCATCCACAGCAATTTAGCAAAAATGAAAAGACTGGGCCGACAATCTGAGCTGACAGCAGAACTATTGATGGCGGAATCAGGAGACTGAAAGATAATTTACACTGAAACTTTCCTGCTGTAATAATCAAAGACATTTAGTGCTGGCCTGTCACAAAGGTTATGACAAACAAGTGAAATTGCAGCACATGAAAGAAAAGATTTTTACCCAACAGTGCACAGATTTATTTTCCTGTTTTATTCCTCAAATGCTGCAACACAAAGTTGCACAAGGGGAAGTGCATTCTGCCCAGTAGGATATCTTGTGGGGACACATTTTCTTTAGGTGATGCCACATTCTTATTTTATGTAAATAAAAGTCTGGGAGCAGAGGAAGGCAGTGGCTTATCTGTCAACTTTGACTATTAACCTCAGTGACGAGCACAGACTGGCTGCTTTTATCTAAATTGAAAAACAGAGTTATTTGAATATCATGGGGGAGAATGCAATATACCGCGGCAAGGGAAATCGGTTGCTTTCCCCATTTTTCTTTGCTGAGATAAGACTGTATTTAGTGGCTTGCCGACAGGGCTTATGAGAACAAAGCATTTCAGGCAAATAATTCCCTCTTTTTCAAATGCCCCCCAGCTCTTTTAATGGAATCCTTTAATGGTGAATGGAAATTTATATCTGGCGATTACTCTTGTGGTGTTGCAGTGTTATTACCTGTCGGAAAACGTACGACGGCTGTCTCTCTATATCCGACGCATGTCTTTTAGTCATCAAACACCAAGTAGGGATGGATATATTCACTCAAACGGAAGGCTGCTGTCTATTTTTTTTTATTTTTTTTTCTTAATGTTGTGTTTAGAGCTTAAAATAAAGTAATTCTACTTTCGCTCCCAGTCAGGTGTGCAGAAAAACAAGTATGAGTAATGCTGGCAAATTTGTACAGAGTTATGTGCCAAAACTAACTGGCACACACTAGAGGAAGACAAGTGTTTCATTTATAATAATAGAAATTGCAATCACATGTACATATTGCGTTTAAAACAGATACAAAAGGACACTGACATGTGTGGGTAAACAGGCATTTTTCCTCAGGTGCACTCTGTTGGAAAAACACAGCAATGCACTTTAAGAGTATGTAAGCTCCTGGGAAAACATGTTTCCACAGTCTCTAACAATTCCTCTCAACATGAACTATGTGAATATTAATGACAGTGTAACTTACACGTTTATAGCAGATGTGTTTTGTGACACACAACTCTCTAGCAAATGGAAATCCCAAGCTTAGTTTACCTGGGGGTGAGTCCCGTCACATAAGGCTCAGGGGAAAGACTGTTGTGTTGCCTTACATTCCTAATAACAAAATTTATTTATAAAAATCACAAGTATATTCCATTTTTACAGTGATGTACATTCAAGGAAGCAAATCAATAACGCTATTATAAGTCCAAACATTATACGTCCAAACACTCACATGTATCCATGCTGTTTTCTTCATCTGCTGGAGTGACACCAGGTTTCTCGTATGATTTGTCGATGGCAGCTCGGAAACTCTCATTGCATCCACGTCCCCGGACAATGCGAGAGCGTGGCCTGTGCACGTTGACCTCCCCGTTCAGTGTTGCCTCAGCAACAGCGGTCTGGAGGCTTTCGAGGGAGCTGGATTTCTTAAGGCCCAGGGAAGGTCCAACTTCTTGCTCTGAGTTACCTGTGGAAGGACAAAACCGTTTCAGTGAGGCCAGCTGACTAATGGAGTGTGAATATAACTCCCCCACAAACGGCAGCTTAACACCTTTCATCATTTCGCTCATTGTGTGTCACTGAATCATTCACATTTTGCTAGTTTCTTATGGAATGTTACGTGCTATACTTGGCAATCACAAGAGAAGGTGTGAACCTGGCAATTAACATAGAAAACAAATGATGCCATTGCGTGGTCAATGATGTGTGTGAAATGAGAACAGAGTATTATATCGTTGCTCAGACATTTTCCTGTCGGGAATTATAATTCAACCTTTGTCTTTGTGGATGCACAAATTAAATTATGTGGCTCAAGTATAATGTACAGTATAAAAAAGGACTGAAATTGAAGACGGCAATGACACAATGAAAGAATGATTATGGTATAGTTCACTGTTGAAACCGAAGACAATAACCATAACCTAAACTCCATAACTGGTTTTCACAGACAGTATATATATTTTTCTTTGTAAAAGGAAATGATGAGAATAGGACCTTCATTCAGTTGCTTTGTGTTTTTCCTTTGTGTGAGAATTGTCTTTTTGGGGCAGATTTGTGCAATTTGGAAAGACAAAGCATTTTTGGACAAATATGAGTGAAACGCCACCAAGGATGGGATGGTACGAGGATCTGTCTCTACTTCTAAACTCCATTCATTGAACAGTTAATAACATTAAATGTTGTAGAGGCCACCTCATATCAATCACATAGAGTCAGCATATTTATAATATATTGTTGAACTGAATATATGACAAACAATTTTAGCTTCTACAGTGTAGCAGTACTAAGTGTTGAGTATTGTTTTGTGAGGTCACAGTGACTTTGACCACTACAAGCTTTTCATTTAATTTCATCAAAGTCCAAGTCTAAGTTTGTGCCAATCAGCTTGATCCACGTTAATGCACCAATAGACAGATACTTACAGAGATGCAACTGCAAACATATCCAATGCTATACATTGCACAAAAAAGACTTCAGTATGGGAATGAAATTATAGTGCAAGACAAAAATGTCAGATGAATGACATTATAAACATCAGCAAATGGTGCTGCACAAAGTATGATCATTCTGTTAAACTAACATGTAAGGATGCAGTACATGTAAAACAGTGTGTTATGATGCTATCCTACAGAAGTTACCACATATCTCTGAAGGATTGGCCGTATGGATAAGTGTTGAAGCCGACTGAATGGTGAACAGTCAACCTTTTCAACGCGAGGCCCGGGCCCTGGACAGCTGTAATTATTTTTCCAATGCTTGCCAGGGGTTTGTTTAGGGTATGTAAGTGGAGCACGACTCAGGTATTGGTATTTCATTTTGTTGGAGAGTGTCCGTCAGTTCCCCGGAGCTTTTACCTTACCCACCAGTTGGTAAACAAGAAGCCTGGTTGATTTTCTGTCGCTTTTATTCTGCTTTGATTCGGTATGCGGGGAGGCGCTGTCAAACGTAACAAGATGGATTTCTGAATATGTGCAAGTGAAGCCTTGTTAGATGTTAACTTTTGCAGAGGAAACAGTGTAAAAATGGGTAAACTGTTGATTCAATTACTTTTGCAGGCTCACAGACTCTGTGAGGCCATGTGTCATTAGACAGAGCACTATTGTGTCTTTATGACTCCCTGTAGACCAAAGAGACCCTCCACATGTAGTGCGTGGGTTTCCTCTGTGGCTTCACTTGGTGTAAATAAACATCACCTATAGCTTTTCCTGTTGGTTTTCTAGAGCTGTAAGGGTTTTCTTTACCTCTCTGCATGGGGACACACATGTTAGCGTCGGGTGTTTGTATGTGTATACCCTATACAGGGACTCTCTAAAAACAGATAGGAGACACATAAGTCTGTGTCAGCTACCAACGACATGCTTCTTGACATGTTTAAAGAGGTCTAAATGGGGCATGACCCACTGCTGCTGGGTGACCACAGTGGATCTTTAGATGGAGGTTTGCACAACCAAACACAAATTAAGCCAAGAAAATAAACCGCCATCACTACCAGAAAACAATTTGGTGCTTTCGTATATAGTATGAGACACATGGGTGAGGCCTGGAGACAAAAAGAAAAGAAACACTGGATGATTCTAATGCATAATACTTGCAAAACCATGATTTTTAACAAGACGGATGAACTGGCAGCTGTTATTGAAATTTTACTACCGGCAGCTTGTCGCATTTTCTGGCTTAACTCCTTTGGAAGACTTTGCTTCATCCCTAAATCAAGCAAGTTTGTAACAGCTTGTGAGTGATTAGCAGCGTTTCAATGTTTCACTATTCAAACGCATAACATCTTGATTACAAATTCACATGAAGGAAGAAGCCATGTTCATTTATTTGTTAATTTTGCTTCTTGTTACTGTATAGATCCAAAAACATACTAACTCTCTTTTTTCTTTCCCACGTTCTGCTCAATTTGGTACCAATCCACCATTTCTGAGCACTGCTCTACCATCCATGACAAGAGTAGATGTGGTGTCAAACAAGTCAAATGGGCTAAAAGGTCAGCTGTGAGCCAATGGTGTTGAGTTTCCTGACTGGTAAATGTACTGGTAAATGTACTATTAGATGTGTTATGTACCATTATTCCCCCTCTCTTTTGTCAATGGTAATAAAAGTGACCTATCCCCAGAGACCCTGCACTCAATCTTGAAAGTACGCCTCAAAATAAATGAGGACCAATCCTATAATACTGTATCCCATTACGTGGGAAGAGCTCATATGCACGCTTTCAGGCAGCTTCAGACAGTAAAATGAAACTTTACTGTTTTCTACAAAGGCTAAGGGGGGTCAAAAGCCCTCTGGTTGCAGGAATAGAAGATCCATTTTATTGCTCATTTCCACTGAAGAAGTGGACCAATTCTGATTACAGTGGAAATTTAAATGCCAGGGGGAAAGCAGCAAAAGCAGCCTTAGAAGACCAGTAGAATACAAGTATAAGTCATGTAAATTAATTTGGTCACAAAGAGTAATCTCATCACGTGAAGGACAAGTGAGGACAAAAAGAATAATTACAGTGTAAAACAAAATATGTGAAGATACAGCATAGCAGGCTTTCAAATGCTTTCATTTTTCACACTTTGTGGATAAAACTCAATCAACCGGGGACAAATGCCATGTAAATTTGGGTTTTTTTTAGGCTTATGGGTAACGCCTGCCAACAGCGGACATGTAGAAGCCAAGGTGCGTGTTCATCACAATGGGATTGCAAGTTAGAGCCGCATAGGATGCAACAGTTCAAGGGAACACAAATGACATCTGCTGTACTTGGAGACGGGGAATTATCCTCCCGCTCAGTTTCTGCGCCACGATCCCTTCTGCCATTGTTTCTAGTCACCGTGGTGAATGACTGAGAGAGGCATAGAGACAAAGGGAATGACAGAGCGAGGCAAAGAGAGAGAGTTTGCCCATAGACCTTCGACTGCATCAAACCTGCCTTTGTTTTCCTCAGAAGCAGCCTTGGCTCTCATGGGAGAGTTTGACGGACAGCTCTCTGTATGCCAGTCTATTATGTGATTCCTATCACACAACAGAAGCCTCAGTGCTCTGCTCCTCATCTCCCCCTTATTTAGACGGATGAAAATACATATTCCCCCACTGCATACAGACATGAGTTTGTCACTCCCCACACGTCTGGAGGAGAAATGAAAATCATCAAAATGAAATACACAAAAAGAAAGACAATCAAATGAAACAGGGGAGACAGCGCGCCTGGAAGTTTGTCATAGTTTTACCTCGTTCATTTCACCAGATGCAGGGCAAGGACAGTTAATTGGAGAAGATCCATTGCCATTAAACGTTTAAGGGGAGGTATGGCAAACTCCATGAATAAATCAGCAGTGGTTATTACAGGAACAGGAGCCCATAGTATAATTAGAGCAACTAAAACCATGCTCCCCAGCCATTATTCACCACAGGCTTTTGCATGTAAAGATCTGTGTACAGACAGGGGCTCCATTACACATAATTTATTCAGAGAGTCAGGGCGGTAAAAGGGTAATTATGTTAAAAATAGCCTCCAAGGTGCTGAGGAAAGGCCATGTCCAGGTATCCCTTGTGGAAGTGAGGCGTCCCTGGGTCGGCCAGGCCCTTATGTCTCTGCCAGTTGGGGATCATTAAGACGACAGAGGACGTCCTCCGGATGCTGAACATGTGTAACGAAGCAATTGTCATTACCCAGAGTTATGGTTAATACCTCAGTCATAGATACTGGGCTCTTGGCTGTGACCAGACACTTTTTACCCACCCATCATTTACCACCGCTAGGCTGTTGGGGACTTCATCTGTTGCTATGTCTTGTTTGGACATTGAATGAACCAGTCTTTTAGTAGTTATAGAAATCAAAGTCCTTAAAATAAACTTTTCCATCCTGTTGATGAAAATATAAGATGCTTTCAATAAAACCTCAGATTACATAGAGGAACAGTTTTTCTTAGAAAGCCCTTTACACACCACACAATGTGCAAGGTAGTTTTAGGCCTTAGAGTACAAAAATATTCCCCTATGACTTCATCATTAACTCTTCCTATGTGAACCCGACTGGAGTGAAAGCACTCTAACCCAAACTCTAAACACTAGAGAAACTGTATTTCCATTTATCTGCTTTATGGACCATTTCATTTGGCACACACTGAAATGTAGAGTTACAAAAACACTACAATTTAAGGAAAAACTGCATATTAATACCAAAATAAACTGTCTACATTTAGAATGAGACTGTTTGAAATGAGTCAATGAGGCAGAAGGATGAAAAAAAAGGTTTTAAACATGATGCTGCTATGAGAGACAAAAAATACAAAGGAAGCACCTCAAAACTGTATGTTATAATTTCTGAAATGTAACTATATTTTCAGATTTTGCAGGTAACAATAGAGTTGATCAGACCTAAAATCAGATTTATCAGGATTAATATCTGCTGTTTTTGGAGATTCCTTTTACCTTGGTTTAGTGTCCAAAATCTCAGCGTAATGAAACTCGTATCTACTGATGTAGTGACAATTCTGTATCGACCAATCTGTGATCTGCATGATTTTATATTACATATAGTATCACTTCGGCTTGTGTGAAACCTCAGGGAAGGTGATACGAGAAATCATATCTGATACTATGGTCGCCCCTGTTCTCATTCAGTGGAAATATCAAACGAGCTGATACTGTCAGTAGGAAAGCGCCACAATACGGCGTCTAAACATGATCACTATAGAAAAATGGGGCTAAATTATCACAGAGGAGCTGTATTGTTGCCTCTGACAGAAATTGATCATAATATCGTCTCATTTTATTTGCTACTTTTTGAAAAGAACCGAGGATGAGTACAAGTCTGATTATTATGGGATTTTTTTTGCCCCAAAAAATGGCCTACTGAAGCTTTAATGTCAAACCCAAACCACCCACAATTGTGTCGTCACAAACGTCATAAAAAGCTGCGTCTATTTTGTGTATGAAACGCATCAATGATCGACTGAGCAGGCCATTTGGCAATGAGTGTCTGTCTCATGCAAGTGTTACTCTATTGCTAGAGACTCTGTTCTTCAATCATTTGTGCTCCAGAATGAGCTCAATGGCACTAGTTCCCTCATAAGTTGCCAAGTCTCTATTCAAATCTCTGCAACTCCCTCTCAGTAGCGTGGAAACAAATGTTAGATTATGTTGTAGTACAGCAAACAAAACTCTTCTACATATGCTCATAAATGTGCCAAGATAACAAATCCAATGACAGTTAGTTATGAGAAATGTTGATCCTCCTTTTCCAGTTTCTATCACTGATCCACGGAAGCAGATGAACTCATAATGGTCACGTGTGATGGCGGTGACGGTGGATGGAGTTGGTTCTGACATACAGCACTTCCTTACCTCTGCTGGCTCTTGAGATGCAGTTCATCTCATCTGCTACTGTTAAAGAACATAAACAAGCAAGAGAGTTTAGTACCTTATCCTGCCTCCCGTGTTGTTAACCCTTCGGTAACCTGCTCAGAGAGGCTCTTCCTAATCACCAAAAGTGCATGATCTGCGCAGCGCTGTAATAAGGTTAGAATGTTTTTTTTTTTTCTTATTTCATCAGCTTGAGCCATTAACACAAATAACTGTCACATTTTTACTTCCTTAAAGGCTATGTTTGCAGTGTATAAAAAAATTATTTTATTTTACACTACATAAAAATTTAATGACTTATTTTTTATTTATTTTTGCAGCCTGGCACATGTCAATGATTGACAACAACACTGGTTAATATGCATTATTTTTGGGGCTAAGTCAAATGTTAAATGTTAAAATGTGCTACGTAAAATGTCTAAAATGCAAAGCGATTTTTACTCATTAGTGTAGTAATTTACCATTGTTTACAATGTGCTGATTTTAGTGGTTGGGTCCGAATTTTAAATATCATCCAAAAATGAACTTGAATTCTGACCTAATACAACAGCATACAATATGCTCACCATGGATACTGGAAGGTTAAACACATGCACGGCAGAAGAAGAAAGAATCTGAAAGTGTTGTGGAAATGCAGAACAGTAATCTACATGAAACAGATTTCACACCTCATACAAGAGCCTGTCAATCAAAAGTCTTGCAGAGTAAAGTGACTAAACGCTAACATATTACTGCCAGACACAGTGCCTCATGGCTCTATTTTCTCTTTTCTTCCCTCACTCAATCTTGTTCCCAATCTAAAAGGGATTGAACCGCGGGGTGTCTGACCAGTTTAGCATATTTCAACAATGATAGGCTTCAAAGTCATGAAATCCATCTGCTGATGTGATTTGAGAGACTGAGCACCTGGAACACAATTAAAAGGAGGGACAGAAACACCCAGTGACAGAATAAAATGAGAGTCTGTAGGAGATAGTCCTATAGAGCATGTTCACTGTTTAGTCAGGTGAGCTTGAAGGTATAGAGCCGCCTTATTTCAGTGTGAATGGAAAACAGAGGTATGCTTACACCTGTTTTTTATTGAACTTTTGATGACAGGCCGCAGTTTGCAAAAGTGTGCCAATAACAAAGCTTCAGGATTAACACTGACATTCCGTCCTATAGCTCATTTAATTTTCAACTCTTCTACCCGTAGGCCATTTTCATTGTGCCGCTTTGATGTAATAATTTCATTAAAATAATCAGCGCGCTATAGCAGGGTGTACCTTTGAGATAAAGTTAGCATAACATTAGACACAATATGGAGCTTTCTTTTTGAACGGCAATTCTGTTCCCTATGAAATATTTCTCCTCTCTCCATGTCAGTTATTAGAATTATTTTTCAACAGCAATGACTTGGTTATTTCTCTGAGAATGATAGTGTTCTCATTGATGGATTATGACTTAGTGGATTTCTGTCTGCAGCATATTTTGCAACCTCAAGTAGTGAAAGGGGAAGTGACTTTGCATTGCATCTGCTAACAAAAGGTGCATAGTGATGCTGACAGGTAAGAGATACTACAGAGATGTGTAAAGCATCGGCAGCAATAGTTATGCAGCATGGAATATGTTGCTTTTATTAATATGGAGTTAACAAGTCGTGACGCTCCTTTCACTCGGTATCATACAAAAAAGAAAAAAAAAATGAAGGCTTTATCCTGAGCTACCATCAGGATAAAGAACTCACAAAGAAATGTTGAGCCACAAAAAATCTTTATGGAGATAAAAGGGAATACTAGTAATAAGGTGGGAAAACCGTGGGAACCTGACAGTGTCATAACATTGTTAAATCAACTTTCCAGTCAGCATGCATCTGTAAATAAACATGAAACCTTTTAACACTAAGGGGAAACGTGGATGAATCAAAAAGTTGTGCATTAATGCTCCAACGTGTACTCGTAAGTGATTTTACTGAAATTAACTTAGCTCTCTAATCATTTTAGTTTAACTGCACTCCAACTTTCCTTTATATCTGGCTCTACATTGGTCATAAATAAATTAGAATGATAGTTTTCCTGCATTGATTTAATTCTTTGACTCACTCTATATGTTTGTGAAGAAAGCAGAGAAGATGATAAATGACCTTGATTTTCCACAATATCTTTTTTTTTTTTTTTTTTATCTTGCTAATTGTGTTAATATACTTTTTCCTCTTTGGTTGACATACAGTAAGGTGTTAAAATAGTCCTCCGACTGTTGATATTGGATGATTTCATCTAGCTTTGACTACTTTATTATTGTCTGAGTTGTTGGTCTTAGATTGCCCTCTACACAGGTGTGGTTGTTAGAATATGTCACTCTACACTGTCTCTATTATGCTCAGGCCATTTATTATTATAAACTTCAGGTGTTTTGTACAATGAAGTGAAAATGTATCACGTTTTACAAAGTTATTACATAATGGAGTGTTTTTATATAACACATTGTTACAGCTCATGTATGTGGGATCACTTTACAAGTAGAAGTAACAGAGTATCTGGTGAAAAAGTAATCAAATTGATACATGCTGACACCACTTCAGTACAATTAAGAAGCTTTTTTGATCAAACTCATTGATAAAATGTGCATTTGCAACAATGAGGAGCCTATCGTGTAGCTGTCTCAGCTTCCTGTGCATTTCGCTCATTTCCTGTCTTCAGTTATATTCAATTATATTTTCAACACTAATGGAACATATTTTACGCCAAACTGAATGCTCAATAAAAAAAACATTCAGTAACTGTTATCTGTCTTCGCAGGCTGAAAGTTCAAGTTCTCCAAGTTACTTTAAAGGAAAAGTTTTGAGGGCACACAAAGGGTAGGGCTAATGTAGAGAAGGTAGACCCCACAGAGCCGGTGCAGTGGCCCGGACCTACACAAGTCTGTGGGAGAGCCAAATATTTCCACAGGTCTCTGGGCTCCTTGTGGATAGAGCTGGCTGTTATCTGTTATGATTACCCAGTGATCCGAGAGAAGGCAGCGTCTGCTTCATCCTCTGTGGGAGAGGCTCTAAACTCACACCATCCTCTTCCTCAGATACAGTCGGTGTGTTTGAGTGTGTGCTCGTGCATTTGTGTTTATGGGCTTGGACGTGTCTAACTGACCTGCCCTTCACTAGACAGTTACTAAAAAGGCCATTGTGCTCCTGCTTCTTGTGTTTTACCCATGCTCCACTGGACAAAGGACCATGGGAGATGGGCAAAAGAAGAGAGTTGTTTCCTGGACAGAAGTGTGTGTCTGTGTGAGTCGGCAGATTTTGTTGCATTTGAAACTTCTTTGTTTCTGTCAGTCTTTTCCACAGCTGAGATGGTGTAAGGAATCGAGTGGAAGCAGTCACAGTGGTCAAAACCACCGCTTTGGGGATTTTGTGCTTCCAGACATTTCACTGTTCTAATGACATCGTAGTAGATGCTACAACGTGACAAAGTGTGAAAGACGGTTGGAAGTAATATATAGAAATATTGTGTTTAAGAAAATACTTTTACTTATGTGTGTTTAGTTTGAGGTATTTTACTTCATTACAAGTACCTTTGTTAGAGAATAAATACACTACACAGGAAGTCAGTCAAGGTGGTCAGGAGGAAATGCTACAGAAATGAAATGGAATAAAAATTTGATTAATGCAGACCTAAATGAAACTCCTGTCCCGTTGAGACTGAAATTGAACATGTAGAAAATCAACCATTTAAACGACCATTTCACCTTCAAATCCAAGAATGACAGCAGCTGTAGCCTGAGTGTATTTTGGTTGTATTTTAATATTTTTGTATTCTATATTTATATTTCTCATTAAAAAAAACTTTGTATGGTGACTTGTTTGGTATCACTTTTTTCAGCAAATCCTCACCTGTGTGACCTCACAATATTTTTTTTTCCATTTGATATCGTGTAATTAATACACTATACCTAAAATCACACAAAAACATGAAATCTGAGCAAGAAAAAAGTTAAATTCTTTACAGTTTTTGACCAAAAACATGTTGAACAAACCATTTTTATCATTACCATTTTTTTACCAGCTCTATATGTAATGTGTCATGAGATAGCTTTTGTTATGATTTGGGGATATATAAATAAAATTTGATTGATTGATTGAAAGCTAAAAAAAAATAAAAAAATCTAATCTAACATATAACAGTTACATACAGCTATTTACATGAAAATGCAGCCAATATCTTAGGTGTTTTTTTAAGTAAACTATCTCCAGTTACTTAGAAAGTTGGTTGATGTACAGCACTTTTCCACCAAACACAGCGGCAAAGTTATTTATTTATTTATTTATTTATTTTATGCAAGTACTTCCCTTAGAAGTGTGTTTTTACTGTCTCTTCCTGTACTGAACATGATGACAATATTGCAGAAAATTCCATTTTTATTGTGTATCATAAGTCTGCTTTTATTTGGTCTTTCAACACAGCTGACTTCACAGTATTACTTTGACATCTGCACTTTCGACACAAGTTTAAAGGAAGGCTCAGCGAGGCTCCGTCTACTGCTACATCATCTAAAATCAGTTTGTAATTTGGACGTGAGGGTGCATACAGGGACGCCTAAAGTTTAATACAGTTTTATTTTTCTCAAGCAATGTGCAGATATGCAGTTTTGTGCAGTCAGTCTGGTGGTTTAGCATGCATTAGCTCAACAGTTTTGTTTACTCTAACATAAACTACATCCATATTAGAATCATTGGCATTCAGGCTTTGTTCATTTTACTTTTACTGGATCTCAAATGTTACTTTTGCTAATTCTACTTTGACTAACCTCAATGTTGGTTTCATATTTTAAAAGTTTTACTTAAATTTATCATTAGTTTTTAGAATGAAAAGTTCTGACATTATGTCAAATATGTCATGGTAGCCTATTCTAAGGATATAAACTGCAGTTATTCCCAGCGTGTCATTATGAATGTATGTGAGTAATGTAGAGTACTGAGTCACTCCGTCAGTCTTCCATGGCAACGAAAACTAATTCATACACATTTGACTGAGTTTTTGTCGATGATACATATATGTGTGTATGTATGTGTACAATGAGCTTCTAGTTGTGCTCATTGGAAATACAGTGTTAGTTTAATGGTGGTTTTTGAAGCATTGAGTGCATTCTGATGTGTGACTTTCTCCTGCTGTTGATAATTTATAATATCACTGCTTCATCTAACTCCTTTAAATAGAATTTCACCGCAGTAACAGTATTCTAAGTTGAGTAAAATAACGTTGCACTCCTTCTACCTTTGCTGTGAACGCAGTATAAAAGGCTGTTTAGAATTTACCTAGATCCATGCTCTTTGACTTGCGCGTCTTGATGATATCTAGTTGAGCAGCGTTTTCATACTGTTTGGTGCGTTTTTCAGACATACTCTGGCGTCCAAAGCCTTCTCTCTGGAATGAAGCATCAGCATCGGTGTCTGGACTGAGGGAGCTGAAAGACAAAGACAGAATACACACAATATATCATTCAACACACATACCCTTTACACCCATGATTCTACAATTACTATATTCTCTTATCAGCAGCATTATGTTCTAAGAGATTATCCTAATAATAAGACTGGGAGATGAATATTGATATACTCCCAAAATCTAGCCTAAAACACTTTTCACCATCACACCGTCAGATACTAAGTGTCTTTGTTAAGTATTCTTTCTCTCTTGCTCTCTCTCTCTGACACACACGCACACGCACACGCACACACACTCAGAGTCAGTTTTAGTCTTTCATTTGAATGACTGCTCTAATCAAGGACACCTCCACCCC
>JAPTYQ010000014.1:12979931-12994503 GCA_029814465.1 Ostorhinchus cyanosoma
TTTCACCATCATGTCCAAATATGGTCACTTATTTGTTTATCTAATCATGATCATAGCTAATAAAAGTCAAGTGTTTTCATACACCATACAAAGGCCAATGAAACGTCCAATTTTTACACACAAAACTACTCATCAAAAACACACACGAGCAGACGAGGCTTAATCATGGTGCATCAGCCGAACAATCCAACCTATTGAAACACTTGCCCTTCGTCTGAGAGGATCTGTCTAGATGAATCTGTCTCAATCCTGCTCAAAGCAAATGGGTTTCTAAGGAGACCTTTGTCAAGACGTAGAAGTGAATGAGTATCTGTGTGCACCTGTCTGTTTGTGTATGAGGGGAATTCCTATAGGTAATGCAAATGGTTAAATCCTTGTGAATTGACTACTTGAGCTGTCAGACAGTCCTTACCCAATGTCACTAGGTATTTTACATTTCCATTCATATTTGTACCCATGTGTTAGAAGATTCTTCTTGGCTTGGACATTTTCAGTCAAATCACACAGAAGACACACACTGTGCTGCAGTGACCAAACCAAGCAAGCTCAAAGTACCAAGAAACATTACAGTACTCTGGTCTAACAAAGATGATTGTTCTTTAGCCCAAAGGGCCAAACCATGATGAAATCAATGCAATTTTCATGGAGTGGGGTGGCCTGGATATGCTGACCCCCCCCACCGCTGCATTAGGCTGTGCAGCTCAGCTCCTCTCCCCTGCAGACAGTGATGGATCTGATTCATTTCAATGGTGGCCTCCAGTGCTCACTCCCATTCGGCTGGCTGACAGTGGCAAACTGGTGCCGGCTCCTCACATATCTGCCTGGCCAACACAGTTGAGGTGGGGGGTGGGCGCTTGTAGCTGCCGGGATTCTGCGACAACATTTAACTTGTGGTTTTCTTATTTGAGATTTGCCACTGACCTTAAATTCTTCAATCAATTCAATCTTATCTTTTCTGCACCCTAACTATATTAAAATTGCCTGCAGTTATTTTGTGCCACTTTTTCCAACCACTGGGCTTTTGGCTGTAATGGGACTAAAATGCATGATAATGTCTGCTCTTTTTGTTTCACACACTCACTTTAAATTTTACATCCTCCCTACACCCACTGTCTTATAGCTACTGAGTGAATATCTCTAAATCGTCTCCCTAAATGGACTAAAAATTGAATAACCTTCATGCCATGATGTCATTTCTCATCCTCCCATGTGCAGTACAGAGTAATAGTATTATTATAATAAAAAAACCACACAAAAAACATGTTTTTCTCCTATTGTTCTAGATGTGTTGGTCTGTGACCTAAGTGTCTGTCTACCTGTCTTCCTACTGGTGAGGCATTAAAGAGGACAGAGAAGTGACTGGACTGAAGCAATAGAACTCAGTGAACCTTGGGGCTGAGCTTTCCCAGGAGGGACATGTGTCCTCTCCCTTAATCTTCAGTGAGTAAGGAGGGAGGGAAAAGAGGTGGAGGGATGAAGTCAGACAGAAAAAAAAAAGAGAAAGACAAAAAGAGCTGGAAAGGTGGGTTTACAGTCATAACATCTAAAGTAAAATGACTTATAATGCAGGAGATGCATTTAATACCAAAACAGCCTTTTGCAGCCTATTTATGGCAATCACACAAATACTAAAATATAGTCAAATTTATAGTGATGTGCTTGACAATTCCTCTTTAACACACACTGTTTGTGCCATGTTTTGCTCCCCCAAATCCCAAGTTCAGTGAAAATGCACAATAGAACAAGAAGGAAAAGTAGCACGCAGGGTGTTGGGGAGGTGACGTGTTGTGAAAATAGAGAAGCAAACTGCTCGGAGGTTGAGGGCTAGCAGGGAGGGTGAAGGGCAGAGAGAGGGAGATGGGGGCTCAGCATGGTGCTCTAAACTGACATACAGCCACGGGACACAGGCTCCAATTAGAGTCACGGCAACACTAATCAAACCTGATCTACAACCTCTGGCTGCGGGGTGAGTAAATTGTGTGTGAATGTGTGTGTGTGTGGGTATTCACACAATCCTAAAATACAGTCAAAGTGTGCTTTACATTTTACATTATAACATTTTTTTCTTTTCATTCCCTAAAATACAGCATAATTGGACTGGACTTCCTGCTTTTTCTTCACAAAGTGAGCGAGTACCTGCTTTAAAAACCTTATTCACTATTGTAATCGACATTTCATGAAGATGGAGATCCCTTTGCTTTCAATATTCCTGACTGTTGCCTTGTGACAAATATCCACCTGGCTATAATATATATTCCTTTATCTGGCTATCCTACAGTGTTATTCTGCAAGCCTGTCAATCACAACTCACTGAAGTGCTTCTTAGATATCATATCAAGGCCCACTGTGGGCAAGAAAAATCACACAGAGAATAGGGGGAAATGTGAGATGGTATCATGCAACTGACACAGGAAATGGGACTGTTTGAAGATTTGCATAGTGGTGTGGTCGTTTTATAATGGTCTCTCTCAATCCTCCCAAAAGCTACGAGCGATAGATTACGACCATTTTCCAAGGTAAGAGTAAAGCTAGTCATTTATCACTGTGTGCTGTGGAAATACAGTTATCTGTCTTCTTCATTCAGTCTGCCACTTCGCAAAGACAAGGCTTTGAAATAGAGCATATACCAGTGTTTGTTGAGTTATACAGTGTGTGCTATGTTCTATGGTTGTACACATAGAGAGACAAATATACAGCCCGTGTCAGAGTTATGGGACTGTGTGATTAGAATACTAATCATAATATCACTGAATAAGCACACAAAGGCGGACCAATTAAAACTGACTCCTCGTGGTGCCAATTAGTTGCCGGTACATCAGTGTGCTTCCTCCCTCTCTTTTACCTCATTGTGTTTGGCCACCCGCCGGGCCACAATGAGCTGGATCATCCCTCGCTTGTTGCCCTCCACTGACATGGATTTTCGCAGCGTTTCCATGGCATCCTGGTTGGTCTTTCCTAACAATGACTCCCCGTTGACGGCGATGAGTTGGTCGTTGACGTGCAGACGGCCATCCTGCGGACAAACGCCACGGGAAAGTTGAAGTCTGGTTCGTGGAACTTGCATTAAATTCTGATGAGTGTGATTTGTTTTCAGCATGAGCGATTTGTAGCTTCTCCTGGGGCTATTTAAAGGAGACTAAAATTAGGTCACATGTACCCTTACTCTGAGAAGAACCCAATAAATACTTGGATTAATTCATCATTTTCTTTCTATCTATTAATTTTCTTGTGAACAAATTTTGTGCAGTGATGCGGTTTACTTATTTTGAACTGTAAAAAAAGAATTCCAGAGAAATGCAGCCCAAGGGAAATGTTCATGTGCAAGCTGAGCCTTTAAACATTTATACTTACATGATGTGACCATTTAAAACAGACACTGAATATCATTTTAATCAAATGCATTTGATGAGTGTTGCAGCTTTACTGTATGGTGTTGCTTATCCTAACAAACTTTCTATAACTTTTTAAGACCTCATAACCCAATGTGAAGTTGCATTATGAAGGCAATTTAAAAAATATTAGTGAAATCAATCATGACAGTGGTGAAAGAGAATTGAGGGTGTCGCTTATTACATTTAAAACAAATATATTTTTACTTGCCTTGCTAGCAGCTCCTCCATTTATTATGGATTTGACAAAGATTCCCAAGTCTGCATGGTTTTCCTTCGAGCGGTTCCCCTTGACGCTGACCCCCAGACCTGCTGAGCCTGAGTCATTCAGAGGAATCTCAAAGGTCATAAACTCTCGTGTGCCATCAGGAGTTAACACCATGTCATCTTCATCTGGTGCCTGGGAATTACACAGACCAGAGAGGTATAGCTCATTAAAAACTGATATATTTTGAATTATTATTCTTTTCTCTTTTTTTTTTTTTATTAAACCTTTATCTAACCGGGTACT
Source organism: Ostorhinchus cyanosoma (assembly GCA_029814465.1). Lineage (NCBI taxonomy): Eukaryota > Metazoa > Chordata > Actinopteri > Kurtiformes > Apogonidae > Ostorhinchus > Ostorhinchus cyanosoma. The sequence goes on from JAPTYQ010000014.1 coordinate 12,983,832, forward strand.
GTCCCAATGAGATCGAGATCACTTTTACAAGGGCAACCTGGACAAGAGGTCATCAGCACACACCATGAACGAGCACAGGTTTAAAAGACAGGCAATAACACATTTTTAAAAATAACCATAAATCAGTAATAACCAAAACATTTTAGTTTTACATTTTTTTTTACATTTTTAATGGCTTTCACTTGTACTGAGATGCGAAGTAGACTAGAAATGTGAGAAAAAGAGAAAAAGTGGAGGGGAATTTCCAACAACTGGTTTATAGGTACGAGGTAAGAAATAATTTGGTTCCTTCATCAGTCCACGCACTACCATGTTTTCTCATAATACCACCACAAACAACAATACAAATGTTCCGGTTCTTGTCTAGTTCATTTATTTACAGATACCTTTACATGGCTGTTAGAAACCTAGAACTTTAGTAAAAGGAACAAGAAAGGATATCAGAGAATAGCTGAAACAAAAAAGAATGACAGGAAAATAGAATGTAGGCACAAGACAAGATAAAGAGGAGGAAGATGAGGGGTGCAGGAAAAGAAAGCGACTGGATGGCAGGTATGTCACATATCTCAGGGCTGTCATCGCCAATTGGCCGTACTGTCTAGCCAAGCGGTGCTAATTCTTTTCCACCACCATAAGCTCAGTATAAGAATAGTGGGGACAGCAGAGAACTTTGAAAACTCCAGGTAGCAATTTGGTGCTCAAACACCCGTGGCTTCCACTGAACAACACCCCCTTTGAAGGATCATTTTTGACACGTTAACAACACCACCCTCCTTGGTCATGCAATCCATGGGCCTGTTGTTGAAAATTACACACAGACACACACATATATATATATATATATATATATATATATATTTTTTTTTTTTTAATCAATCGGGTCTTTTTCGTGGTGCACACAAACTGGTACATTTCACCCACCACAGAGGTGTGAGAAGGTACTGTCTAACACCCGGTGCCGTCAATTCACCTGAAAAACATTCCATCATCCAACCACCGCACACTCATTTCTAATCATTTCAACTGGAATCTAGCAAAGAGCATCTGTAAAGAATAACTAAAGACATAGCCTTTGTGTATTTTACTTTGAGCTTGCAGCCAAACAGAAGAGGAAAAGAGGTGTGAGAGAAAGCTAATGGTGTAGAGAAAGCACCAGAGGTGTCAAAGAGACGGCAGCTTCTTTCTTATCTTAACTGCAGAAAAACCTCGTAAAGATTTAAGAACGTTTCAAAACCATTTCCGCTCAATGATTCCATGCTTAGTAGAGCTTTCTGAGCTATAGCCAAAGCATTGTAGTGAAGTAAATGTGCTGAAATCAAACCAAACATACTGTTTTTTTTCTGAACAGTTTGTTTATGGAGAAAATAAAACACTGCCTCATTCTCTGTACATTAGAATGTACAAAGCTGCTGTACATTCTCTGTAAAGACTTCAATGCATTCCTCTGCGATTGGTCACATTAAGACCCAGTCCTTTGAGAAATTGCATCAGGCTCCTGAGCAACAGTCATTTTCTAAGAAGAAAGTTTCCAATTGAAGCTAAAATAAAAACATCGAGAGCAATGCTGTACCACGGTGACTGGCCAGACTCTACTGTACATGCATAATTATTGCCAATGCAGCCAAATCAACATTAATGATACCGGCAGCAAGAATAATCAACCCCTGAAAAAAAAACACTGTAAACCTCTTTGCATAGACTCAATACACATGCATGCATGCATGCACACACAGCAGATGGATAGCAGCCAGGTGTGTGCCCTTCACAGCTGCTTGGATAAAGACTGAAGCACAGGAAAGAAGGAAAAGATAGAGCATAAGGTGTTTCTTTTTTATTTTTTTCGAAGGCTGAGGAGTTATTAGGATGCAGCGGTGCGTTCAGGTGGAGGCTCTTTTCAACACCCTCTGACTGAGCCCCTATTCTCCAGACGGCCCTCCTATCTGCCCCCTTTTCTTTCTCTCTGCTTTTCTTCTCCTGCTCTCAGAATGGCCGTACACCTGTCTGTACAACTTTCCAACTGGGCTTTGTCCGTGACTGGACCCTTTAGTAAATTCAACCCAATGGAATCCGTTTCATCGCGCTACATTTCAACACCTCTGGTTCCATTACCGAAATCACCGGGTTTTGTCAGGAAATGACCCTTTGGTTTCTGTCAGACAGCTGTGTCAGATAGGGGACGATGAAAAAATAACCACTGAAAACAGTTATCTATTATCTGGGTTAAATATAAAAATGTTTAACTTCACCATTCTTTGTCTGGAACTTGTAAAGACATCACACTCGAATTTCTCACTGCTTCGAAAGTTGGTCTTTGCAATAACTTCAACTCAGCTCAGATGTTATGATGAGTTTATTTCCAAATCTATCTAGACTCAAACATTCAATTTCCACTCTGAAAAGAGCTCTCATGGATGAATGGGCGTCATCGTCAGGGTCAGTCTTCACCTCTAATGAAGACGTTTCATCAAAGTAAAATAAATAAAAATTGTCTCCACAGAGGCCATAGTAAAACAAAAAAAATACTTTGGATGGACTTTTGTCTGAGCGTGTGTGTGTGTGTGTGTGCGCTTTCTTTCAAAATGATGACAGAATAACCACCCACTCAGGGCTGTGTTCCGGGAATAGCGGGCCGAGGCAGAGAATGAGAGAGCAGTGTAACATTTTCATCAGACAGGAACAAGCGCCGCTAGCCAAGAATGAGTTTGTCAGGCTGTTTGACAGGCCTCGTTGCTCTGATTCAGCTCAGGCAGAGCTGGAATCAAGTATCTCTGAACGGGAGGAAAGTGCAAGTCAGTTCATTGTTTGATGCTTCATGCACTTATAAAACTACTGACAATAGATGAAGTGATGTAAAACACAGAAAAGGTTGACCTCTCAAATCAACTTCAAGAAGCACGAGGTTAAAGTTTTACACAAAATATGTTCATGTTCTATTTAATGCCTCAGGTTTAACATTTTTCCTCACTGAGTTATTTTCTCAATTAATCCATAAAAACTCAAACATTCACCAGTGACCAAAACCATCTACAGATCTAAAATGTTTAATAGCTGAAACATTGATCCTATCAATACATGTAAGTTATCTTTTAATGGACATCAGATATGACTCGTTTGGATATTCAGAGGCTTCATGAAAACACCGTCATCTTCTACAACATTGATTCCCTGGTAAAAATCTATGGAGTTTGATAAATTACAGTGAATGGCTCCATTTTCGATGTTTCTGTTATAAGAACTATCAACATAATAGTAAATTAAATATAGGAAAATACCAAATTTTCACTTAAGACATCTTAAATATATGGATGCTTCTATGAAACTGGGTTCATTTTGGTATCTGACACTTTGCCTTCTTTTTAGACCCAATATTTAAAAGAGAAATTTAGACATACTTCCCGCCCAGATTTACCTAATGATGATCTCATATAAATACAAAAAAAATTATTCTCTTGCTCTGAGCCATCCAAAATTTATGAAGTTTTAATAAAATATTGGAGCCAAAAATAGGACCAAAATTGGGACATGAAAAGTTACCTAGGTGCATTTTACCTGGAAAATATGGCTTGAAATGGTCTTATACACCACTTTGATGATCCTTGTGGTTTTTCTAATCCAGACATGCAGGTTTTTCATGAATCGCCAGTCTCATTCCAGGTTTTGCGTGTAACACATCATGTCCACTTGTGTTACATGCAGAACCTGCCCATTTAAACACAAATAAATCGTGAGAAACAGTGGTCATTTTTGTGAAACATTCTGCCTTGCATAATCAGTTTGATTCCTAAAACAGACCTCTGAGAGAATAAAAAGATTTTTTTTTTTTTTTTTTTTTTTTAAATAGTAGCACATAATTTTTTGATCCTTTTTACTGTGTTAAACGCAGATTTTTGTTTAAAAAATTAATATTAAAAAAATATTAAAATGTGTTTATCTGAAAAATAGTTTCTCTTTTATCTTAGTCAATATATATATGTTTTTAAAATAGATCCAAAGTGCTTCCATACTTGCTTCATAACAGTCTACATCTGGTTTGAATTTTTAGACCCCATGTCCTGTTTTTAGGTACCAGTTTCATGGAAGCACTCATATTATATTATAAAAATGGTGGTACATCACTTAAAGGTTACATAGAGGGGACAATTCATTTAAGAACTGCCATAAAAGAAGCACTGGGTCTTTATGGGTTAAGGTCACAAGCAGGAAAACCTCTGATAACATTAAAAGCCAACTGCAGATGAGTCCACTATGTTGCAACCACTTGCCAAGTTTTGTCTCGTCAAGTGCTGAAGCATGGATGATCGCAGGAAGGAATTAAATTAGCCTTGACTGTGTCTCAAAGTACATGTATGTTTACTGGGTCACATCACAAATGTAAGGCAAGACCAAAGTTTTCTATATCTGGTGAACCCATTCAATAAGTGTCTGATCTAAATACAGTAGCAGAGCCTTGACCCTCAGTGTTAATCCATCATGGACTGAGCGTGTTTAGTTATAAATAAAATATTCCAAATCACTGCAGGTGTAAGAGAATGCACTTCCTCTGTATGTTCACACATGTTAAATAAAGTCATTAATTTTATGCCACTGGACTATTGTTCAGAAAGTATGGCAGCCTGCAATGTAAAGACCCTTAAAAGCACAAGTTGAAACTCTATTCACTCAAAACCTCAACAGATGAAAAAAACTGAGTAAACAGCTTTAATCAAACAGCTTACGCTAACAACACATAAAACCACAGCACCAGTCAATCATATTGTGGTCTCCAGCCCTGAAACAAATTCTTGGAGAAAAACTGTCATTAACAAAACCATAACAAATAGGAATCATTTCCTCTATCATCATCCTTTACATGAGGCATTTATTGGCAAATCAGATGATAAACTAAGGACTAGGATGATAATTCTGTGCTGGTTCAATACTTGTGTTTTTTCTTCATGTGAGCAGTATCATTTTTATTCTTTTTAAATACCTTCAGCATATGGATTTTTAATTAGTAAATGTATGTGAAGTATTGATTTGTTATGAACTGTGCATGAATGTGTATATAATGTATTGCGGTTGAGTATATTTATGTTACTGTACTCTGCGTGAATGCGATTCCTGTCATAACATATGTCAAATGTTGACTCCAGAGAGAGATGAGCTGATTGCACGTGATGCCATCAATTACTGACAATGATTTTCAATAAACACCCAAAAACAAATACAGAAAAACACTTCCAGTTCTAAAATACGTCTGGCCCTCATAGTTGAGAACTGTCTGATTATGAAAACAGGCCTTGTACATAAAAAAAAGAAAAAAATATATATATTCAGATTCTTTTTTCAGATAATTTTGGCCTTGCATGTGCATATGTTCTTTTAAAACTGGATTGTTATCATTAAACTAACCTGTATTTTTGCAAATGAGTGCTTTGAATCACAGCTATGCTCAAGTGCTGATCATTGAGGTCAAACCTAACATTAAACCATTTTCAGTAAAGTGGCTGTAATATCTTTGTAATCATTAAGCCAATACCTAGTATTTAGTCACTTGGCTAGCTCATCACAAAAGACGCCCATGTCATCTTCCTTTAGCTCTCTGTGACTCAGCCATGCAGTCACAGTCCATTATACGATTAAGCCCTTTATTAATTAACACAGTTATGGGGTGGCACCCATTCATTACAGTCTATTGTCCTGGCAGGAGGGGCAATGTGAGGCAGCATGTGAGCAGAGACACAAGCAGGTGAACAGAGCAGAGCAGAGAGAGGAAACCATTGCTCATCAGTCTCGCCTAATAGGCCTTTCTGTTTTGTTTCTACCTCGCTTAACTTGTCACATGCTAACGAGGAAGGTGTGCTAGAAGCGTGTGTCGGTAGAAACAGAACAACACAAAAAGCATGAGTGAGATGCAAGAAGGAGAAATAAAGTGCAAATGAATCACAATTATTTCTATTCACACATAAGTCGGAGTTCTCCACACATCACTGCCTAAAACAATTAACACTGCTGGAAACTTCTTCCACACTTGGCCCAATTTGGTGACATAAAGGTCATTGGAAATGAATTTAAAAGGACTAAAAGAAATCAGCCATGGGTGTAATTGCAAAAGTGGTGCACCCATGATAAGTATTGTAACACAAATTTCTTTTGGCGGTGTTTCTGCTCGCAGCATTTTCTGACAAAGGGGCAGAATATTAAATACCCTTAAGCTTAAAAACAAAACGAGTCTTTTTCAGGTACAGTGACAAGATAAGAGGTGAGCTGCCACACAACACTGAAGGGCATGATGCAAACAGCTGGCACAGACAGGTTCTAAGTGTTGGTGAATGTTGCAGGTTCTTCACCGGCCAATGCAGCATACTATGACTCAGTGGTGACAAACTGGGACTCTTAGCCTTTGGGGATTTTGTAATGACAAAGCTCATCTGAGTCATTAGCAGCACAAAGTCTGCTTGGAAAAAGGCATCTGAGGCCAGATCTATCTACATCACTGCAAATGTTGTGTGACTACTGGCTCCGATTGGATCTCACTGTGAGAGACTGAAATACACTCACAATCACAGCTGCAATTCAGTAGACTATTACATCTAATCAAAGAGAATATAAAAAAATAAAAGTTGACTCTCTTTGTATGTGCACTTCGTAACTGGAAATGTTTGCGATGGTGTTGCAGCAGAACCAAAGCGTATAGAGCCACATCATGAAGCAGATGCCTCTCATTTCAAGCTAATGGTGGATAAAAAGCGCTTTGTCCAACTGCACATACACACTTCAAGCCATTATGTGTTCCGGAAACAGACGTTGTATCCCCTTCGGGAGAGTAACTGTGTCGCCATAAGTGGCCTTTAACTACCTTGTTTATCGGCATAGCACAATGCTGTGGTGCACCCTCCCGTTCGGTGCGCTGACAGCAAGCATAATTATGGGAACAGCTGCTGAAAAGTGCTAAACGAAAACAGGTGGTGTCGACGAGACACGTTCAGAAATCGTTAACCAGGCTGGCATTGTCTTCAACCACGCTTGGCAGCATTAGCTTTAATTACGACAGAGCATGTTTCTGAACTCTGATCAGAAAAACCTTTCTATAGGAGCCAAATTAATAATGCATGGAGGACTCCTCAACACTCTTGAAGCAGAAGGTGTCAGTGATAAATAAAAAAAAAAAAAAAAGAAGACGAAGTGGAGCAGAAAGGGACGACAAGATGCGATGTGAGTGGTTTCTGCTAAATGTCAGGGAGCTACAGCAAAGTATGAATTCTATAAGGCTTTCAGCAGACAGTTTGGATAAAGTGTCTTCAAAAGCCTGAATGCTCTTTGGAGATTTGATGCCATGGTAACACACTGGACACCTTACCTACCAGATCACAGTGCCCTGTCATTTCCAAGCCATTTTTACGGAGGAAGTAGAAGAGAAAGTGACCTCCAGGATGCATCTGCTGCTGTCAAACTGTTCCGAGGAGCTCTAGAAAGTCATAGATGCTCTGACTGATTGCAGGTTGCCAAAGCACGTCTCTGCACCACTCATTCCAAAGGCCTTTAGAGCAATTCCTGTAATTTGACTTCACCTGAGTTCTATTTTCAGAATGCATTTACGCAGTATGGGTCAGCTATTTCAGGACATTTGTAATGGTAGAGCAATTTGCTGATTACAGCCACTTAGATTATCAAAGCTGCTCTGTTTTGAAGTTATATCATAGAATATGCCTGACAACTCATTACTGAAAAAGTCTGGCTACTGGCAAAAAGGTGACAGCGCCTTAAATCACCAGCTTGACCCATAAAGAATGACTCAACTTTCTTTTTTTTTCTTTATTTCCCAGTTTTTTTGGTAAGGTAAAATACTTGGCTGCTCTCCTGCTGCACTGTACGTGAATAAACAGTTTTAAAGACGGACTAAAAACAGCACAGTGTACGTAACACTTTACTTTATTGTCCACACAAAGTTGGAGCAAATTACACCATCCTTACAGTAAAGATAAAGCATTAGTCAAGGAGACATCTAATTATATTAACGCCAAAGATGTCCTCTTTGGCATGACTGTAGATATTGCATAGCTTTAGTTTTATTACCTCTTCAGCGCTGCACCCAGAACAGCCTTATCACAGTCCACCTGCTGCTGTGCATAAGGCCTTTAATAACTGTTGTGTTTGGAAGAAGACGCAGAGGTAAACAGGTCTTCACCTTTTGTTTTCTCAGATCCTACAGTATTTTTCAGTGTTAATGTTTTACTTTGTCAAGCACTGAATTAAATCCATCCAAAACTGTAGAAGACTGAGTTCTTTACTGAGAAATAAATGGAAGAAATGGAGGTAGGGGTGAACATGCCTCTCTCTCCATAGATCTGTGCACCATTTAGTTGCCTCCAAAGACAGGGGATTGCTCTTTGTTTGCCTTGTATCAATTCATTTCTCCCTCTACCGACTCTGCAAATGGATCAGAGCGGGAAGGAAATCAATACCGCTTCATAAGTCTGTTCTTGTTTTCCAACTTTAATATGGGCAGCTTATGAATGGTAACCTTGCTGTACTATAGGCACCATACCAAGCGCTAGCTGCTTCTGCGTGGGGTGAGACTATGAAAAACTAACAATCTTACAGACTTGTATAAATAGGATTACTCCAGCTAAAGCAAACAGAGCAGTTCTGAATAGTTCAATTACAGTCCAGTGGTAAAAACAAGACAGGGAGATTTCTAAACCAGGCCACCATGGTTGGCGCTTATAAAACAGGCCATTAATCTGCTATAATTGTCAGCAATACTGTCACATTTGTCTAGTGCGTCCCATGCATTCACACGAGCCATAAATTTGGCTGTCACATCAATCAGAGGCCAGAATTAATTGTGCAATTAAGATTCTCATTGCTTGGCAGATATAGCTACTAATGGATCAGTGACAAATGTGATATGATCATAAAGAGGGGATTTTAATGTACTGTTTAATTGCACTTATGTGGTCCGCAGTGTTGTAACAAGATCCACAAGCCTATTTGTTCTCCACAGACCATAAAACTATTGGACATAAAACAAAAAAAAAAATACTGTTGGCATACTGTAAGCCTAATGATGATATAATGATCATAATCAAGTCCATACTGTGTGACATGTTTGACATTAGATTTAGTATTAAAATATATCTACAGTTGATATAGTCATGTGTACATGTTAGTAAGAAACAAAAGTGTTTTTATCTTTTTTATGCGATTGATGAGACTGTTTTTACATGGATGATGATATTCTATTAAGAACTGCACTGCAGATGTCTCAATCAGAGGAGAATGGTCTAATCACAAGAAGTTTTCAATTACAATGAGAGCGTTGGTGTAAATCTTACCTGTTACCAAAGAAAATAACAGCCATGTAAATACTTGATCTGATCGTTTTTCTGTCTTCCTGCTCACGCTTGACCCACGTGGTGGTAACTTACTGGAAGGCCAAGTGACAGATTTACAGGCGGGACGCAAACATGGCAGCAGTGGAATAAAACTGGTCTGTGACTGATACAAATGTTTGGTTGTAGAGCGCTGAGTTTCATTCACTTTTGAGATGTCACTGAGCCTGTTTACAAATCCATATAAAGCTGATAATCACTTAATTGTCATAAGATCTGACGTGTTTAACATGCAACTTCAGAAATGTGATCATTGAAAAACCCTGGTTTACATGCTTAAGTCTATTATTGGATTTCTTTCTGTGATGGCTGACTCAAACTTCCTATTACTGAGCCTGATTCCATGTACACCAATACTCTGATCACTATCTGATTTCTGAAGTAGTCAGATTATTTAAACAGGATAATCTGATATGTTTTATCAGATAATGGAAATTATCTGATTCTGAGAAATCAGATTAACACACCTGGATTTCTGCCCAATACTCCAGTGTCTTACAGGTTAATCAGATTATTTCATTCTTTTATGTCTGTGCATGTGTAAATACTGTTTGTAGCTAACAGAGGTAGTAGACAACAGGAAGTTTAAGTTTACCATCACTATGTATGTATGTACTCCGAAAGAAATCTGATAATGGACTGGATCGTCCTTTAAGTGCATGTAAATGTGCTAGATCAGAATATTAAGATTATCCGATTACTCCCAGTTGTCTGGTCAAATAAACAGGTTCATTGTCTTCTGCTCATGTTTGTCACATTTTCTACACTTTTGTGTTTTTTGTTGATTTTTTTTGTTTTGTTTTTTTATACACATGCACAGATATAAAAGAACAAAATAAATCAGATTAACAGGTATACATGTATGATAACATCAGCGTATTAGGGACAAATCCAGGGGTGTTAACCTGATTTATCTTAAACAGATTACTGCTGTTATCTGATAAAACAGATTGGATTATGCTGTTTACATGACCACTAATTATCTAATAATCCAGAAATCACATAATGATCAGTGTATTAGTGTGAATGTAAACAGGCTCAACGTGTCAATATTCAAAGTCAAAGACTTTTGATGAGAACAAAACACTCAGAGTGGAGTCATGCATTTTCCAAACTGTTTAGTGCTTGTGAGGGTTGTGCGAGTGTCAGAGTGCCTTGAATGTGTTGCCTGTTCGTCACAGGGCTGAATATACAGATGCACAACCATTCACACCTACAGATGATTTAGATTGACCAGTTAACCTATGAAGGTGCATGTCTTTGGTTGGTGGGAGGAGAACCCAAAGAACCCACTCAGA
>JAPTYQ010000014.1:13002297-13014079 GCA_029814465.1 Ostorhinchus cyanosoma
TCCTCTGATGTCTTCACAATTAACTTACAAGTAGCGGAAAATTTAAGCTTGACAAAAAAGTGATTTGATTTATATCATGATACATATCGATATTGTCTGATATGAAAAAAATGATCCTGATATGATTTTTTTTTTCATATTGCCCAGCCGCAAGTGTACATATCATATTGTGACTGATAAAGCGACAAATCAAGTTGTTGTTTGTTAAGCTGTTTGTCTTAATATTTGTGGATGACTGTTAAGGCGGACCCAAAAACTTATACTCAAGATTTATCCATTTTCATGATTCAAGGCAAGGTAAAATATGTGTGTATATCCAGTAAATGTTGAGAACAGGATAGATTAAGCCTATAGCAGATTTATACTGGTCACCTCATGTGTTGATGTTTCACTTAATGCACGCAAAGTCAAAAGTGTCTTCAGACTTAATGTTGTATTATAGGATTCAGCAAAAATGTAGAGCAGAACTTTCATGAAACAGTAAAAACATCAAATTTACTGTATTTTTTTTGGTATTATGTACAACTGGCTGGTATCATACAGCATTACATCCAATATGTATTGTCTGGGCTTTATAGTTCATTGTTCATTGAGTGACAATAATCCTATAGCTAAGAACATGAATCACTAAACTTGTACTCTTTTGGTAGTTACACTTGTTTGTAAAGAAAACTATGATGAGTACAAAAATTTAAAAACATGAAAGGTAATTAAAAAAAAAAAAAAAAAAGTAGAAAAAGCTGAAGTTTAATCTGGGGCGCGGTGAATTTATAACTGAAGTAGCAGCACTTTAGAACAGTAAAATGTGTCTCATGAGGCCATTATTCTACAGGTTGAGCAGCTCCTATGGCGGGGTTAACAGCCCAGGTGCCAGGCTGAGTATTATGGGTAGAAAGGAGGTTGGCATCGGGGGTCTCTGGTCTGCCAAGGTGTTGTGACGCCCGAGCCTGCTGTCAGAGCAGCTGAGTGCAGCCTGGACGAGGGCAGTAGCCTCACCATCTGTTGTGTGACAGCCAAAGTCACCCTGTATATAGACTGTGTCTGAATGGACTATGTGTGCGTCTGTGTGTTTCAACGCAGGAAATGTGTGCCAGTATGTGTTCTCTGTCTGCTTCTGGACATCACTTGCTTTACGTAGTGAATGTGATGAGTATATGTGTATACAAGTGTATATGGATGAGCAGCACACGACTGCACTGACATCTGTTCACAAACCCAAAAGAATTAAACATACTAGTCAAAGGAAGTTGATTTTAAGTACATTAGTGGCATATTCCGTGTACTTGTTTGTGTATTTGAGTTAATTATTTGTTAATAAATATCTAAATGTTCAAGTGTAACAGTAAGGAGATATTTCTTTGTTCTAAATCAGGGCTGTCAAACTCATTTTAGTTCAGGGGCCACATTCAGCTCAATTTGATCTTAAGCAGGTTGAAACCATTAAAATAATAACATAATAACCTATAAATAATGGCAAGTCCAAGTTTTTTGCTTTGTTTTAGTGCAATAAAAAACCTTAAAATATGAAAATATTTAGACTAACAAACTATCCTTTCTCAAAAAAGATGTGAATAACCGGGAAAAAAAAAAAAATTCAGTGCAATTTTAACAATATTATGCCTCAACTAAGGTTTTGTACATATGCATTACACACAATGTTATACAAATGTTTGGTAACGTCCGTAATACTGTTTGGTACGCGCACCACGCAAACACTCTGGCCCCGTACGTTTTCCTTGATTATCCGTTTTGTTTCTTCAGGTTCTGATTGGCTGGATCAGATGGCGGGGGTTCTTAAAAGCTAGAGGCGGATCCCTCTTGCGCTCTCTCTCTTGCTCGCTCTCACCGGCTCGCTCGCCGTCCTGCCACATGCAGCCACAGCCCAGTTTTGTTGTCACTCTGACATGTCACCATCTTATTAGATTTCATTTAGAGCTGGGTGACCCAGCTTGCTTTGTTTTAGTTTAGTTATTTGACCTCCTGTGGTGCTGGGGACCCTGACTCTCTGTGTTAATTTTGTGAGTTCTTTATCTGTAAATTAAACTATAATTTGTGAGCACTACATCCGTTGTTTGCCTTTTTATGTTTCGGTCTTCCTAACCCTGTTAACATTTTGAAGTTTGGAATTTGGAACTAAAATGAGAATCATTTCTACAATATTATGTCAGCTTATTACCAACACAACTTATGGATTGGATCTACAAATACACAAAATATTTAGTAACAGCCAGAATATTGCTAAATTGTGCTTAATTTTGAGGTTGTTCAATTATTTATTTAATTTTTTTCAATTTGAACAACCTAAAATTAAATTTATAAATGGTTGTTCAAATCTTATTTTTAAAGAGTTATTATGCTATTATTTTACTGGAGATGCCATTGGTTTGTATGTGGCTCTGACCACAAATGAGTTCAACACCCTTGACTGTTAATATCTTCAGTGTAATTTTTGCACTTTGCAAAATCATCCCACAGGCCAGATTGGAGCTTTTGCAGAGCTGGTTTTGGCCCACGGGCCGCATGTTTGACACCTGTCTTCTAAATGGATTAAGAAAAAAAAAGAAATCCTGGCACTAACCACTTCTCTGGGAAGCAGGGAGTCTTCTTGACGAATCACTAACAGGTTCACGATCCCACCCATGGGCGTAGCTCGAAGCAGAGCAACCACCTCTTCTTGGCTCTTCCCGTTCAGATCCACTCCACTGACCTGCAAACACACATAGGCATATGTATGCAGTAAACTAATGAAGTCATGATAAATGAGCAGGCAGACATGAATATGTGACATAAATGTATGCACATACACACAAAACAAAGACCAAATAAGTCTATCTAATTACATGGAGTCTATGGCCTTCATGTAACCTTTATGCAGATTACCTTCTGAGCCAGTTGGAGCTGGAATTAAGCTTCGGTTATTTCCCCCTAAAGCAAGCACTAGCTGATTTTCATGTCAGTGTGATTGATGCATAATCAAAATATTATTCAGTTTAACTACTTTTCCTCAATTCAATGCCACATTTAAATTGTTATAGCCATAAGGAACATTATGTCTTTGACTCATTTCAACAAAAGCGCTGTAAGATTGAAATTTGGAACAAAGCCATATCAACAAAAGAGTAATTAGTCTCCGGAATAACATCCAATCTCAGTGAAGACATAATGGTTAGAGGTTGTTAAGAGGCATTACTCTACCTCGAGCAAGCGATCTCCAGCTTTTAATCGGCCATCTTGGATTGCAGCTCCTCGAGGAAGGATGTTCTTTACGTAAATAGGAGCGCTGCCGCCAATCGGGACGTCTCGAGATGTGATGCTGAAGCCGAGGCCCTCTGGACCTGAGGAAATGAAACAAAAAGGGGACTATTAAATGAAATATTAGAAATGTCACTAATCAGTGTTGATTAGTTCTTGTGTATCCCTTTTCTACAAAGAGACCAGTCTTTTTTTTTTTTTTTTTTTTTACATCCCACCACCAAAGACATAACAGTGCTTTTACTGTTCATTTTTTCATTGATAAGGATAGTTTATGATTCAGAAAAGAGTGAGATTGATAACATGAGCTAAATCTCCACGAATTAATGAATATCAATGACATTTTGTATCATTTATTTTACAAACAATGCAACTGACAGTATTTTTTTGTAATATAGAAACTGATGAAAAGTGTATACTATAATTATACAATGTACATAATGTATAGTAAATTTTATGATTATGGAAAATGTATTATGATATACAATGTATAATACAGTAATACGGCAGAAATGGAGAGCTTTAAGAATGTTGCTATGAAATAGACAGTTTTGTTTTTGATATGTGTAATTTATATTTATTTATTTTAAATAATAAGCGGTAAGGTTGCAGAAGCATATATGTTAGACTTCATCCCACTCCTTTTAAAATGTTTTTTTCCTCTGTTTTTCTTTGCCGTTTTTGGTTGATATTCGAGGAAGAAAAAAAAAAACCTAACAAACAAAAACACTATTATACTATACTACACTACACTAGACTACACCTTTTTTGATACTGAAAGTTCAACTTGCGAAGTGATCTCCAAAGATCTTTTTTTTTTTTTACAACACACTGCTCTAATATGAGTAACCACTAAACAGGGATCAAATGATGTCTCATATTCTGATCCCCTACAGTTAATGCAAACATACTTCCCTCCATCCTGACATTTTGCTGTGGTTTGCCATAAGGGTGTGTCTCACTCATACTTTTAAACACGCATAATGAAATTTGTCCCAGACTCCAAAAATAGTGTCAATGCTATAAACCAAAATTGAGTGTTTATGATGAGAGCATGTGGAGTGGATAGCCACGCTTGCAAGTTATGGTTGGATTAAAGACCAGTTAGAGCCCAGAATAAACAGAAAAAGATGAATAGTTATGGATTGCAGAAAGCATTAACATTTAGCTCAATAGTTTTTAAAATGAGGCGCACTATTCTTATATCGCCCAAAAAATATTCAAAAATATCTTGCACATGTATGAAATACCATATGCTTTTATGAGAGCTTCTCCAACTTTTTGGTACAAGTAGAAGTCAGGAAGTGTTTCTAATCAATGCAAAGCACATGTCAAGGCGATGACCTACATTATATTATTCTTTGGATTTAGCAAAGTGAAGTTTGAGTGTAAAATGTATCCTCAAGCAAAAACAGCTTGTGTTTTAAATTGCTGTGAAGGAAGGTAAAATTCAATATCTACATCTGACAAAACATTTGAGGCACTAACTGCGCAAAGTAATTTGCCTTAGGTTTTAGGGCTGACCTTTAAGGTTCATCAAATGAATATGAATCGCTGGTCTGAAGGAAGAAGGCAAATACAATAACGGATAAATAAGAAGATCTCAGGCCTGACCTTTTCAGCTGACCAGATCTGAATTTGTCAAATAAAAACAAGAAATGGTTTCAAATGTCAGCTGGGGCATGAGGTAAAGTTTAAAAAATTGTGTTTGTCACATAATTTTTTAACAGAATATTTAAGAATTCAATAACGCTGCTGCTACAAAATGGTATTAGATGAGTCATTAAGAGCGTTTACAGAGATAGATTCCACCGTGCATAATCTAGCCATCGGCACTTTTAGCACTCAAGCAGGAAAGTCGCATTATATGGTTTCAGTGGGGGCTTTTCTGATGGTAACAACAGTGATTAGTATTCGTGTCAAAGTAGCTGCTCATTTCACAGTGCTGTCAGCACCTCTGATGGTTCATCATGACCTACTTTTTCCAGTTTGTCTCTCCAGTAGTCTGTCGAACTGTCTGTTGCTTCGTTGACAGCGATTGTGTAGATGAACAAGAAGCACGAGTGCGGGTAGAGGAGAGGGGTGATGAGGAGGTTGCTTAAAAAGTTGAGCTGTTGAGGGTTCTGTGATCTCCCCATCAATGTAGCGCAATAACTAAGCAGACAGAAATAGCTGCTGCTGGTGAACATTAAACCTGCAGAGTTTGTCTTCTTGAATTTTAAACTTTTAACGCAAGGTACAGCAATACACTCTTCTGTCTAAAACTGTCAACCTGCAGATTTCTCTTGTATTCAAAGGCAGATCAGCTTAAGTATCAGTGCCTTTTTTCTGATGATAGGTGTTGGTGGTGTAGGAATTGTGTGTACAGACTCTTGGAATTGGAAATTCATAAATGTATAATGTGACCTAGTGACCCAATGGATAAGGCCTCAGGTTCAGGGTTCAAGTCCCGTTTGGGGCACATGCATCTTTAAAGGCGCTTTCACACTGCGTCCCCAAGTCTATACTGTACTTGGATATGTTCACACCTTTCCTGCAGATGTTGCATTCACATGCACGTCCCACAGCCCATGCCCGAGTATGACTGGGTGTTACAGGTCCAAAACAGTAGGTGGTGGAGTGGAAGGAATTCTGTCGCTATCCAATAAATGCGGAAGTCAGAAGAAGTCAAACCCCTACCCCTGCAAATATCCCAAAATGCATTTTGGGCTATTGTCAATTTACTCTCAAAGGCAACTTACAATTGTATGTTTTTTCTTTAAGCAAATACTTTTCGGTCACTATTGTGGTCGTATAGAAATCCGTATACATTTTAGAACACATAAATGATCATGAACGGGCAATCTTCCAAAAAACAAACAAGTAAATAATTATAAAAATCCCTCAACAGTTCAACCTTCAGCAAAGCCCATCGTTAACATCAAATTAAACCTTTTAGAACTTTTGTAACGGTAAAGCTAACCTCTCACAAACAACATCAGGGAGCTGATGGAGGAAAAACAGCAGAGCCAAGAATGAAAGTTCACAAGTACACAACTGTTCCAATAACAGAAAGACTTTCTGAGGGAGTTCATCCTTTTGGGCCATTCTTACCAAGACCAAACTTGCAGAGTTTACAAGACTGAACTCCGCAAACTTGACACTGACAAACACCTTATGTGTTGGCACCACTGTTAAATTCCTCTTTGTCCCAGCATGCACCTTGTCCAGTGACACCCTCCACTTCTTCCCCAGGCATCCATTTACCTCTCCCCTGGCCAGCACACAGCCTAATGAGACGAATCAAACTTCTGCACATTGAAAGATCCCACCATTAACGGTCTCCAATCAGGTAATTAGGAGAAATGCTTCTCTAATAAGCCCGCAGTAATTAACCACTGACGTCTATATTTTGGGTAATAGAAGACCAGGATAAAAGTAATTGTATCCCTTTCTAGATTAGTTGAAATCCTGGCTCCAATAAACCAATTAAACAGCAAACATGAGGAGACGCTGAGACACATTACAATGACTTAATGGAGTGCATATGTCCTTTTCGACTGCACTATTTGATTAAGGCACTCTTGTTAATTTGCCATGCAAGATCTGCTCCTGCCGCTCGGAACTCAGAGCCACTTAGTCGGACTCGCAACAATTACAAGCAGTCAACAACAAACCTGCTGAAGCCTGTCTTAAAGTACATTAGCGGCGATAAAGTCTGATAATAATCAAATGGAACTGTCAAAATGGATTTCCGAGGTACATTTCTCCCGTGTTTTGGATTTTAGTGCTCAGCTGAATTTCTAACCCAACATCCTTTGGATGGCAATTTATCTCCATTCACAAATGGCTTGAAGTTTACAAGCTCAAAAGCATCGATTCTGCTAAGCCCCATTTAAATCATGAGCAATAATCTCCAAAGACATTTCTGTCACTCGGATAAGAGTGTAGTTTTAGAATTATGACTGGTGGGAATTAGACTGTGAAGCAATGTGGCTAGTGAAAATAAACTAAACTACTGGCACTGGTCTCTTACTGGAGCTCTACCAGCATCTCCCTGGTGTGGTTACACTAAAATAAGAGACTTGTGCAAAGAAAAAATGAAAAATAGAGTTGAACTTCATCACATAATAAACAAATAAATAGAACTTGTGCATCACCCCACACTATGAAAAGAACTCTGCTGGCTTTGCTTGGGGACCTTCGTCAAATATATTAGAGGAGCTTGTGACTGCATGTCCCTAGAGAGTGTTGCATTTAGCCTGTGCTGCTGCCCTCACTTGCTGTACTATTCCCTGAAGCTTACTGCTAAGGCCCCGGTGCCAGTTTTGAACTAAACATCTGCTGCCTCCAATAGAAAAAAAAAAAAGGAGCAAAGAGAGTGAAAAAGCACAGCCAAGTCTCCTCAGCCACTGGTTCATTTCACAAGCAACTGCTCATTATTTCAAATAAAGATAGTAAAGTGATGAACATGAGATGGAGCCTGGCAGTTTAGCCAGCACAATAGTTGGCTAAAATGTAGAACTACTCCGGTATCAAAAGGTCCATCCAAGTCTACAAACAATGCGACCTCAGCTGGAAGCAGACTGATTGCTGAATCTGAACATTTCAACAATAAGGAGTGCAATGATGTAGCCCGACTGCATCAAACCACAAACCCTGTTTTCAAGACGGAGTTCATCTGTGCTTGCTTTTGGCCGCCCCGGTTAAATAAAGCCCCGAGGCGAGAAGTGATTTTTATGCATTTCTTTAAAAGACAGACTTGAATGTCCCAAAACCTATTGTTTACTCTGTAGGAAACGAGCGAATAGAAATGATGAGGAGGCCCTTTGTTTCCCACTTCTCTATGAGGAGTAAGGGGTTTGTTTCAACGACTCAAAGGTCACTGGAATAATTCTTAACGAATGATAACATTAAAATATGCAACAAATGAACTGAAAGATAATTATCGAAAATTTACATTTAAAATTCTAATACATAACATGACTTAAAATGGATACAGAACCAAAAATCACTTTGTTTCTCAGTAATAATGGACCTTAAATAAACGGGGGTTTTATAAATCATCTCTGATGTAACACAATCGTTCATCAAATGTTTTTCAGCTTCTAGCCTAATCACAGTCTTACCTGTAACATCTAAACAATAATTACCAAAACTGATCAAAAACGTACTCAAACTGAGTCAAACAGTCGATAAGCACTCTTAAAACTGAAAATTAAAAAACTTAACAAAAAATACATACAATATTTCAAAATGATAATTATTACAATGTCTGCTTCTTGTGTTTGTTTCATTATGTCCTTGATGGTCAAACCTAGAATTTATGCTTCTATCTTAATGTGTTGTTAAATCTCTGCATTGGACAGACTCCATGCTATAAAAAAAAAAATGTAATCTTTGAATCTGTAATATTATTTTCCACTGAGCTTGTTCTCCACAGATAAAGGAGGAAACTGATGTAATCTGTCAATAAGAAAGTTGGAAGAATATGCACATAAAAAGATGTTCTCATATTCCCAGTCTTGCAGGGAATATTATATCCCCATCAGTACTTATGCAGTTACTCTTAATTGATGCCATCTGCTGAGGTCTGCTGACATTATTCTCATGAAGATGTCTATTAATATGTCTGCTTGTTCTCACCTTTTTTTAGCTGGATGTTGAACCTGCGGCCTTTGTTCTTCAGGAAGAGGTTAGTGGATGGATTTGCGCTAACCCTGCGCTGCAGGGTTGGGGAGGGGGCTGATGATGACCTGGAGACTAAGTTATGTGGTAATGTGGCGTAGCGTCTGCCCGGCTCTGGGGTGCTCCCTGCCAGAGGGCCCTGGAAGCTACTGAAAAAGAATCTAAATTCAATTTGTACCATTTCTAAATGCTGTTTGTAACATAATACAAAGATGGAAATACATTTATTATCATTGATAACTCAAAATTTTATTTCATAATCATGATGTACTAGTGCAAATGTAGCTTGTAAAGTAACTTGAAAAACAAACAAACAAAAACAAAAAAAAACGAAAAATAAATAAAGCCTACTTGTGGCTGAGTTGAGATCCAGATCGGGTTGTCAGCCCTCCTACCAGACTGGACCTGTCCCCCGCTTGCTGAGTGTCTTGGCTAAAGCGGACCCTGTTGGACTGGGGTGGGCTGAGCTCATTCTGGGCCGACAGCAGGTCGTAGTGCCTCTTCATGGAGGCGGGGACCACGTGGAAGAGGATGACCGGAGAGCGCATGGCCTGCCTGAAAATATTCTGGGCTCTGGAAGTGATGCAAAATGTGCAAGAGAAGGGGAGAACGGGGAGGTCATGGAGACAGAAATGAATTAGCTCAAACATGATAAGAGATACATTGCAATAATGGACTATCATAGCTTGGCAGATATAGAAGGATAAGAAAGCTATGTATGTTGAGAAGCGATAGTGAATGTGGAGGTTAACATGGCTAATCACAAGGCTGCTCACTACACAGCAGGATAGAAAAAATTACATTATCTATAATTACCAGCATCACGACAGGAGAGAAGATAAGCTGAGTGGCCAGTGGAACATTATTGTGTATTCTGCATTACGCCTCTGAAACATATTGTATTTGGAGTATTTTTTCTCTACAGTGCAGTGTTCGTTAGTGTGTGTTTGTATTTGTGTGTGTGGTTAGACATGAATGGACAAGAGCTGACTAGACAATCAGAACCCAGATGATGAATCATGCATCAAGGAAGCTTTCCAGACAATGAGGTTCCAAAATAAGCAGACAGACACTTCATTCCTTATACACACACAAACCAACTCTCATGTGGGTTTTGGGGCCAAATAAGCCAAGACAAGAACTCAACATCATTCCCAGACACAAGAATTGTTTAGTCTGGTTTGCCGGCACCACTTAGCATATAGATAGGCTGCTAAGAGCGAGCTATCCAGCAGCAGGAGAGGCCAGAGGCACACTGGAAACCTGGATTCTAAAAATCCCACCTCCTGTTTCCAAACCCTATCATCCTGCCAGTAACACCATTCTGTTCAAATGACAACCTCTAAGCTGCTTCCATGTCAATAGATGGCATTTCATTCAAGCAGTGTCACCAAGCCAATGTGCAAATGCTACATTAAGCCTCTTCTTGATGATCTAGCCACTGTGATCTTTATAATTTATTATGGTAATTGACCAAAATCATTCACGTGGGCATACGATGGCTGATGACTGGCTGAGTTTGTGTGTACATATGTGTTTGTGTGCACATACAAGTATACAGTGCCATCACTCCAGTAATCAGCCTCCACATGAGCCTGATTGAATAATAAATTACCCCATCAATGCATCATTACATTCGGTTAGATTAAGCGCCTCAAAATATTTACCCATGCAAAACAATCCAAGGAGATTAGACTATCACTTTAAATTGTTGCTTGGTGCACAATCAACAGGGGGAAAAGGGAACGATGAGAGCGAGACGGAGCGAGGGGGGTAGAAGGGGACTAAAGTTTAGCTCCTTCACCTCATTTTCATGCAGAATCAGAAACATAATATGCATTTGGATGCTGGTGAGGAGTGTGTGTTTGGCAGGGGAGGGTAAGTGCGGAACACTACAAAACATCACTCCCTTGTGGATTTGGTTTGTAAGCCTCTTTCACACAAGAAAAGCCTTGGAAGGAAACTGGGATGTTTACTAATGACAATAGCATCATTTTCTAAAGAAAAAAAAAAAAAGACTGTAAACCTTAGTGGCTTTGTACATAGTCTGATGAACATATTAGCATAATGTGGTAAGGTAACCATGATAGTCTAGAGTTTTACAAACTGATACAGAGCTCTTCTTATATATTTTATAATATATGTCTGTATATATTATAAAACATCAGGCATTGATTGTTTGAAGATGAGGAAAAAACCGAGGAGTTTTTGAATCTGCTTCTTAAAGCAAAGAGGTTCCAAAGTTTAATTCTGTCAATCATGCTGCAGAGTAGCTCTAAAACCAGCAGTTAAGGGCTCGTTTATGCTCCACATTAAAGACGCAGACAGATATGGATGGAGTGTTCAGTCCGTCCTCTGCTTACATTCCATATGTAATTCTGTCCGTTTTCTGGGAGCTTGCAGATGCGTACCCAGACAGAGAATACAGAGCGGTACCACCGGGAACCTTGAAGGTACTGTTGAGATCTGAAGAGAATCATTTCTACAAATAGCGGTACTTTTCAAAGAGCAACTGTGTGAGTTAGTGAAAAAATAACGACATATTTATGACAACTACCCTTCTCAGTATCAACATTAATATCTACATTAGCAAAAACCTCCTCTGTCTTTGCTATGTTGGTTATTACTATTGACTTTCTTCTTCTTCTCAAAAAACCTCACTCTTCATGGCATTTAGCCAGTAAGTTAAGAGCAGTGCCCTTTGTCGGATTGATTGAGAAATGCTCATTCTAACACATTGGACATTTGGAAGTACGAAGGCAGTGATGCTAGACAACGTTAGAAACACATACTTATTTACATATGTACGCGAGCATAAATGAGCCTTTAAGATGACTAAGTCCATCAGGCTGGGCCTTCATTA
>JAPTYQ010000014.1:13032199-13047673 GCA_029814465.1 Ostorhinchus cyanosoma
GAGAGAGAGAGAGCATGTGCATGTCACGCCATTAGCCACGGGCACGTACAACATGCAGCTGTTCGGGGAAGGGGACGGGGACTCCCTCCTGAGCCCTTCTTTGGCACCAAGAGCGTAACAAGGACAAGTTCAAAGGTCACAGTGAGTGGTGTGTTTTTAGCCACCACCCCTCCTCTGGGGCGGACGTCCACATCTGTGTGACGACTTCATGTGTGGAACAGGCCTCCCTGTCAGACAGTGTCACACACTGGCCTTACAATGGGCTGTCTGTGTCCAGCAGAACAATGGAAGTCGAGGAACAACATAGAGAAATGCCTGGAAATCAATAATGCGTAGTGTTCTTATAAAAAAAAAATAAAGGAAACAAGCAATTGTACAAGAGCATTTAACAAAATGGTTGCTGGAATATTTACAAAGACTACTCTGCCTCTTGATTTGGTTAAAAAGTGTTAAATATTAGTTTTGCGAAGTGATACAGTACGCCCCGTATAGAAACATTAAACAAGCCAAAGGTAACAAACGACACGACACAAATATGTGAAAAGGTTTTCAGTGAACAGAAGTGTAGTGCAGACATTAAAAAAAGCAGCAGAGGTGGAGCCTTTTCCTCTACTTTACAAAAGGTTAAGGAGCCATAATTGTACCCTCATTACCTCGAGTTAATGCAGTTCGGCTAAAACACTGTATGAGACAGAAGACCAAATAGGACTTCAAACAACTGCTGCATTTCACAATGGCGCTGACATACGAATACAAGCTGCTGGTAATAACTTAATAGTCTTATTAAAGTTCCTTGACCTCCCTAAGCAATTACCAATGCATTTTCCATTTTAACCAGAGCCAGAATATCACTGCTTTCAATCAGCAGTTAAAAGAAGCTTTATGACTTTTTCACCTCATTTCAAATAACAGACCATCTTAAGTCTGTAGCCTTCGACTGGATGACAAACCAACATATGCTGATGGTAAGCCTGCAGTATGATCATAGCTGGGTGGAAATTCAAAATACAGTTGTGCTCAAAAGTATTCATACCCCTGACATTTTTTGTAATATTTTTGTTTTTGCAATGAAATGGACGAGTTTGGTCAAGTTTATTTATGACTTATATGTGATACATAAGTAAGGGAATAAAAACAAATGATACTTGATGAAATACTTTATTTCAGGAATATTTTATTAATGAATTTCCAAAATACCCTGGGTTTCCTAAGTCCTATGTCCTTTCTTAATAGTCAATAGTGTAGCGTTTGTTTTTGATGATGGTTCTTGTCAGTGTCCACAGGTTGTCTTATGTCTCCTGTGGGATTTTGGTCCACTCTTCCTTGGCCAAAGCCTCCAGCTGGGTCCGGTTGGATGATCTCTTACTCATCACTCTGGTCTTCAGCTCCTCCACAGATTCTCTACATGATGTAGGTCAGGACTTCGAGTGGGTCATGTCCTTGAACCACTGCTGCACTATCTTGGCGGGATGCTTGGGTCAGTGTTCTGCTGGGATGTCCAATCAGGACCAAGTTGGAGTTTCTCGGCAGACACTTTCACTTTGTCATCCAGGATGTTGATATCGTCATGTTAGATTCATGATGCCTTGTAACTTTATGAGGTTTCCAGTGCTACTAGCAGAGCAGCATTATAGGTTATAACCATTGCATTATGTTGCCACCACCATAACAAAGGTATGAGGGTATCATGGGCAACCATCCAGTGAGTACTGCACAAAGGAGGTCTTAATGGATGCAGACCCAGGAAGATATCACGACTCAGGATGAAACAATCAGGAGGCTCGTCTGGCATGTGCTAGAGTTCTTCTTAACCAAGATCCAAGCTTTTGGTCATCAGTCCTGTGATCTGATTAAATAAAGATGGAGTCTTTTGGCCACATGGATGTTGAGTATATCTGGAGGAAGCAAGGAGAAGCAAACAAGCTGAAGAACACAGTCCCAACCATCAAGCACGGTGGTAGCAACGTAGTGCTATGTGGTTGTTTTTCTACTAGTGGCACCGAGAACTTCATCAAGATACAGGGCATCATGAAAAAGGACATTTATACCGACATCCTGGATGAAAATGTGAAAGCATCTGCTGAGAAACTCCAGATTGGTTCTGATTGGATGTCTCAGCAGGACAATGACCCCAAGCATACCACCAAGGTAGTGCAGTACTGGTTCAAAGTGGTCAAAGTCCTGACGTAAATTATGTAGAGAATCTGTGGAGGAGCTGAAGACCAGAGTGATGGGTAGGAGATCATCCAACTGGACCCAGCTGGAGGCTTTGGCCAAGGAAGAGTGGACCAAAATCCCACAGGAGACATAGGAGAACATGTGGACACTAACAGGAACCATCATCAAAAACAAAGGCTTCTCTATTGACTATTAAGAAAAGACACTGGACTGAGTAAACCTAGGGTATGAATAATTTTAAACAATAGCATTTTTTTAACTCATTAGTAAAATACTCCTGAAATAAAGTATTTCTTCAAGTATCATTTGTTGTTATTTCCTCACTTGTGTATAATATAGAAGTCACAAATAAACTTGACAATACTCATTCATTTATCACAAAAACAAAAAAGATCACAAAAAATAGCAGGAGTATGAATAACTGTGAGGACATCTGTACATATAAAGTGTTCATGTTACAGAAAATCATCTAGTCCCTCGTATCCATCGCCTCAGAGGAAACTACCATTCAGGCCAAATTAGAAGCCAAAATGGTCTTTGTGATTAGATTGAACGTGACTGTTGCACCCAGTGACCCAGCCCCACCCTGCTACGATCCTTAACCCTTCCTTCACTGCCAGCTCTCAGACTCCAATGCCATTACAGCAACCAATATGTCACAATGACGAAGGCTATTGGACACTTATTTACATTTATGTTGGGGATGGAGAAGGATTTTGAAAGGCTGTGCGAAGAGATAAACTGGTTAGTGGATGATGAGCAAGTCATAATGACCCCCTAAATTCTACTCACTAGTTCCCTGAATGGTACTTAATGGTTGTCAGCAGAGGGAAAACAGTTTCTGGGTACTTTTTCATCTTCTTCATTTAGTTATGATATTAAGGACCATGATGATGTAAGCTTATGGTTATTTCAATACGCGGCAATTAGAGATATATGATACTGATGTTAGGGGAGATCAGAAGAGTAGAATATAGAGCAGTGCATGTACACACTGCATCAGCCCTTCTTTGAATGAATGTTTCATCTGTTTGCAAA
Organism: Ostorhinchus cyanosoma; assembly: GCA_029814465.1. Classification (NCBI taxonomy): domain Eukaryota; kingdom Metazoa; phylum Chordata; class Actinopteri; order Kurtiformes; family Apogonidae; genus Ostorhinchus; species Ostorhinchus cyanosoma. Next base: position 13,035,416 of record JAPTYQ010000014.1, read on the forward strand.
ACTAGCCAAGCTCCCTGTTGCACTTGAAACAGCGGAACTGGAAGGAAATCAAAGCAGTGTGACTGTAGTGTCTGCCATCCAGCGCTTTGTAGGGGTGTGACACAGAGAAAGACAAGGGGAGGTGCTATGTTGTGTGTTTATGTGCCAAGGGAGAAGCTGAGGTGGTGCCTCTCCTCTGATGAGGACATGTGTTGTCCTTCATATTTCACATGATGCACCTGCAGGTCCCAGGTTTGTTCAAAGGAGGCCTTTCAAATTTTCAGCTTGCATGTGCTGTTTCTTTTGATAAAGAGGAAAGGAAGTCAAATATGGGTTGTTCTTAGTTAAGAAGGTGGGTCAGGATCAAGAGCCTGATTTACTGAACTGGAATGGATCCATTTAGAACAGTAAATTAAGATGTAACTTTAAGCAATTACACAAAGTCTACAATACAAACCATATGTGGTAACATATACAAAAACAACACAATTGAAAAGGTCATTATGCAGGAATATTTAATTTTCACAATTTTCATATAAAACTCTATTCACACACAAACAGAATAGTCTGTTGACTATAGTGAATAAGATGCATTTGCACAGAATAAGCAAAGTCTGTTTTTTACTTGAATTTACTACTTTTTAATAATTTACTTGTTCACCACTTACCCATAACTGTTAAAAACAGACAAATGTTTCTTACTGTAGCTGTCATGCATTATGCACTTTTTGAATTTACTCTATTGAAAACTTGCTTTTTTCAGTGAACAGTTATGCTATATTGTGACATGAGAGCCCACCAAACTATTTTAAAACCTTGCTTTATCATCACCATCATCCTTAGCCAGGAAACAGACAGAAAAAAAAACGAGGAAACATAAAATGTTGCTTGGAAGATTCAATTGCACACATGTCAATCTCCCAGTCAATGATTAAAGACATAGTATGGTCAAGTTATGAAATACTGTAAAATGATGGGGGTTCCTTACACTGATATGAAATTCTATCATACATGACACAGATTGAAATTATGAGTTGTGTCATTTCTGATGAAACACAAACAAGTAACAATAACCAACATTCATTCATTCATCTTCTCATCTTCATCTTCCACTTAGTCCTCAATAGTATTGTGGGGGGGGGCTGGAGCCTATCCCAGCTATCTATGGGCGGAGGCGGGGTACATCCTGGACGTGTCACCAGACACATATACAGTTTATATAGAGATGAACAACCAATTACTCTAACATTCACACTAATGGGCAATTTAGATTAAGCAATTAGCCTATTAGTGCATGTTTTTGGACTGTGGGAGGAAGCTGGAGTACGTAGAGAGATGAACATGCAAACTCTAATGCTAACCTCTGTACCATCATGCTGCCCATTAACCAACACAATGTTATATATTAACTTGATATTAAAAGGATTAACTTTTCAAATTAGTTAGCTATTATCATTATGTTTTAAGTAACCTAAAATACTACTACTACTACTACTACTACTACTACTACTACTACTACTACTACTACTACTACTAATAATAATAATAATAATAATAATAATAATAATAATAATAATAATAATAATGATTCAGTGAGGACACACATTGCTATATTTATATTTAATGCTTAGACTGTTTTTACTGTATCTTGGCTGTTTTACCCCATAACATAAATATAACAAACCTGATAGACATAGATCAATATAATTTACATCACTTACTTATTGTATATTTATTTTATATTTCAATTCACAACATATACATATATAGCATTATTGCTACCTTTTCCCCTTAAACGTTTGGAACTAATATTCCATTTAAGCACAAAAATACAGGCTACAACAGTGATCAAATATAAATGAAATCCAATCCAAATGGGTATATGAATATTTATGCTATTATTTATTGAAACTGAATGTAATATGGCACTGTGTAATATCTGTGTAATATCACCAGCTGGCCAGGTTTTATGTTTGTCCCCTACAACACCACTTAAATCAACAAAAATCTCCAGGTTTTGTTTTGGAATAATGTGCTTTTTGGCTCAGAAAAGTTGAGTCTGACGCACATTTACTTGAAGCCAATTACAAGGACAGACAGGTTCTTAATGCTGTTAAGCAAATTTGATCAAAGATGTGAGGCTGTGTTTATCCACATCAGGACGGTGAGCGGTGGGGGTGGAGACGAACAGCGCTGCTCTGACATTTGGAGAAACAAAAGCCTGTCTCTCTCTGCTCTGCCTTCGTCATTGTCCCTCAGTGTTTCTTAAGCACAGTTTTGGACGTCTTTCGCTCTGTCAGAGGAAGACCTGGAGTGTGTGGAATACATCATCTGCCAGCGCCTGTTTCATATCAGCCAGGACTGATCTATCAATGACATAGCTGCCTTTCCCTTTGCCCACTGTATCGTTAAATTGCACTTTAATTAAATTAGGCCTGCTAATTATGAGGACTTAAATCAATCACCAGGTCAATAACAAAAGCCCAAAGCGGACAGAGAGGCCCGAGACTTTTTCCAAACCTCATCAATAACAGCGGCAACTGGAGCAGACCTCTCCTGTACGAGAAAGCCGGAGGTTCAAACGGGTAGGAATCGCTCACAATTGAGTTATCGTCACCGGCTTTTGTCCAGAGCACTTCAGACTCATACAAGCTCTGTGAATAATGTTGTCTGACTAGAGCAGGACTGTTTCAAAGAGTGAATGTGCATAAAATTTTGCATCAGAATAGGACTTGAAAGGGTGTTTAAGGTAGATTTAGAATGTCTGGTGCATAAAAAAATAATAGTTCAAAAGGGATATTTTGACTTTTGAGACACCTGGCTTAGGTGAGGGGAGGTGATTCTCAACAGATAATCCTGGGGGTTGAGTGTGCAGCCCCGCTGAGCACACGGTCCCAGCTGAATCCTGGGTCTTTACCCATGCATTAAAAGGAGCTCTGTGGTGCTTTTCACAGATTAATCATCATTTTGAGCTTATTAAGTGGGAGGACAGTCTGCTTTCCACTGCTCAGAACATTTAATCCATCTTTCAAACTGTGAAGGTCAGTGAGCAAACGTTACCCCCATTGAAATAATAGCAGCTGTTTGAATTTCAATGAGAGCACCCTTGGTTCAGATCTGGATTGTAATTAAATACATTTCCTTATTTTAACATTACATTTTAGTAGCCACTTCTGTATATTTCACAAGTCAGAATCGAATTATTATTGAGTGGCAACTACTCTCCTTGCATTGCCAGTCCGTCAGATGAGCTATTTAATAATGGTTAGTGCCATCCAAGGATTTTATCTGCAAGTCATAATGACATCCCAGGAGAAGAACTGCATCTATTCAGACAGAAATCCCATCTCAACTTCTATAGAATGTTTTAACAGACATGTGACCTCGACCCTAAATCCACTGTACAAGTAGAAACAAAGGAATGAAGAAGAGGGAATGAAGGAGACTGATGTTAAAGTATGAATAATTAAATGGAAAGTAAAACTCAGACACACAGGGCAGTGAGTTAGAACAGGAGTGAGTGGTCTATTCCACTGATCATCCAGTGTTTGCTGGTTTGTTTGAGCAGGTGGGGGATAGAGGGTGGAGGGGGTGCATGGGTAGCATCATGGGAGTGGTGTAGAGCGGCGTGTGTGTGTGTGTGTGTGTGTGGGTGTGTGTGTGGGGGGGTGTTTGGGGGGTTGCTCTTACCATTTCCTTTTAATTGGAAGCTGAAATTCTTGGATAAGGGGGAGACAGAAAGCCATTTGGCAGAGTCTTTGCTCTCAGCCAGGGCTAAATGAAGAGGGCCGTGTAGAGACGAGGGGCCTGTGGAGGGCCAGTAATGAAGAGAGGTCCCCAAAGACTCGAGCAGAGCCACAGCAATCTACTACGTTCAACATCGTGGGTGGGTGTGTGCTTTTGTGAAGGAGGAGGGGGGCTGGTAAGAATCTTAAGAAGGGGAAAGAAAGGACAGTAGAATGAGAGAAAAAGAGGAAAAATAAATCAATTGTAAATCATCATTCCAACTTTTAAACATGCTTGTCATTTTTGGACGCGATCGTTACAAAAGGTAGGTATGAGCAACACAATACACCGGCAAAAGTTCAAGATAATTGTCTAGCAATGTACAACTGATTGCAAACACTGGTGGAAGAAGAAGAAGAAGTAGAAGAAGAAGTAGAAGAAGAAGTAGAAGAAGAAGTAGAAGAAGAAGAAGAAGAAGAAGTAGAAGTAGAAGAAGAAGAAGAAGAAGAAAAAGAAGGTGACAACATTGAAAAAGAAGACAAAGAAAAAAAAGGAGAAGACAACGATGAAGACGAAGAGGAAGAAAAAGGAAAATAAGAAGACTTGGAAAAACGTGTACACATTACAACAACCAAGAAACACAGATCAACGTTCTCCACAGTGGTTCCTATAAACAGCCTTCACATGGACGTGCACCTGCAACACAAATGTTGCTCACACAAGGCAACAACAGTCACATGTACGTTACATAATAGGTTTCTGTTCATACTTCGACTAAATCACGTAACATCAGCAGGAGGCTCATTTTCTATCCCAACAGACATACATATAGCACATAAACACCAACAGCCAAGCACCTCCATTTTCCAAATGGGAAAGGCTGTCAGCGTGGTTCTGCTTGAAATCATGGCTACTTGTAGGAGTATCTGAGCATGTTGTGATGGAGCTCTGCAGGGGTGCTATTCTACACAACTGCTCCCACGTTGCATATACTGTACCTAGAGCAGAATGAAGACAAATCCAATGGAAAACAGCTCTGCAGGGAAACATATGGCCCATTACAGTGGTATCGCTTTGTAGAATGACGTACAGGCTATTCCAAATTCATTCTGGGCATGAAGCGTTCAGACACAGAGGTAAGGATAATGCAAGTGATTTTGCAAGATATCTGCAAATCTATGAGACTAAAGTTGTTTTTTTTGTTTGTTTTTTTTATCTTTTACAACATATACCCACTGGAGTCTATTCATGTCAGTTTGAGTTTCGGAACTTGCCTTTAAAACGTAGTCTGTGACTGGGAAAGTCATGTCCTCAGTGTAAAAGTTTAGTTCATTATCATTGCATGGTACATAAGCTACTGCAGTCAAGCAGGATATAATGTGTCTCCCTTGGGAGTGAATTAATGTGTTGGTGGGATGCTGTAACATCCTAAATTTGAGATTCAGCAGCAAGCAGATGCAAAATTCACATTATCCCCATCCTTGCCTAACCACATAACATGGAGCCACAGTTCACATGGACAAGTTTTTGATTAGAACAGCTTTTAGTCATACAATAATAGCAAAGTGCAGTTCTATATTGAGCCATATTCTGCAGGTCTTACCATTAAAATCTAGATACTGAGGCATTTTCCCTTTACAATGGGACTTAAAAGACTCATATGTAGGATCCCCTCCGCCTCCCCCCAGACTAGGGGTTGCCAGATCCAGCATGAGCGTCTATTACAAGTAACTACCATGACAAGAGACGAGTCCTACACCAGTATTTATACCAGGCCCAGTCCCTTCCACCAGGCTGTGGTCTCTTCTACTGGGCCCGGACCTGGAGAAGAGACCACGGTCCAGCCCCAGGAAAAGAGACCGTGTCCTGGGAGAAGAGACCACAGCCTAGGTGAAGAGACTGTAGCCCAGGCCTGGTGAGACTGAAGCCCAGCCCCAGGTGAAGAGACTGAAGCCCAGGCCCGGTGAGACTGAAGCCCAGCCCCAGGTGAAGAGACTGTAGCCCAGGCCTGGTGAGACTGAAGCCCAGCCCCAGGTGAAGAGACTGAAGCCCAGGCCTGGTGAGACTGAAGCCCAGCCCCAGGTGAAGAGACGAGCCCCGGCTCTCAGTGGCTCTTACCACGTAGTGAGACTGTGGGCCCGGACCATGGGAGACCACAGGAGAAGTGGTGTCGACCTTCAAATTCTGCTCCAGTTTCAGCCATCTCCATGTTTCAAAAACATCTCCTATACCTTGTCTTGATTCCCACTTTGTCACAACGTATTTGTGAAAAATAAGAGGACTTTTAGGTTTAGTAACGTCAGACCTTTCTGATCAGAAATGTTCCAGATGCAGCTCAGTGGGAACTGGTAACCTGGAAGCAGAAACGCTACTGACTTTGTGATTGGGAGAAAGGTGATGAGTCCAAAACACAAAATGACAACATAAACATTACTTGTGGGTTGCCACTTGGCTTTTCAAATGTGAATATTCTGGCTGGGCAACTAATGTCAGTGATATTAGTATTTGAAATAAACACGATTTCCTTAAAACGAACCCCAACTACTACAACATATTTGCCCTAAAACATTTACTTTGTCATTATAAATAATACGTTTCCTCATCTGTGTCCAGTGGGTATTTGTCATCATCAATGTCCATCTCCAATACTTGTGGCTCATTGTGAGGAAAAATGGTGTTCACTGCATTTGGCTTTAGCCATCGTTTATAGCCCTAAGCACCAATGAGTTCTTTATCCAGCTGTGGACGATGACAATCCTCCAAAGCATCCAGGCTAAAATGATGGGAAACCAGCCGCAGGTCTCTGGGAAGTCAGACTCTTTCACGTGCATTTTTCCACTGTTTTCTAATTTTCTTTTCTTGTTCAAAGCTGTGGATACATACATCAGTTCCCTTGTTGCCTTTAGACTGGAAGTTGCAACCAAAAGCCGCACAATGATCGGAAAGCTGAGCAGTTGAACGTTAGCTTTGTGTTGACTCAAAGGCAACCTTTTGACATCATCATGGTCCCAGAATGCAATGCACACGCCAAATAATAGCTGCTTCCGTTAATAGAATTATGTTGTAAACAACGAGGATTTTTATAAATAACACATATTTATATACTTTTAACAATTTTATTCAGTACTTGACTTTAGTGTTAGTATTTTAAAACCTATTAGTCTTTATATTTGGGGTTCCCTTTAAAGTCTGGTAACATTCAGGGCCATTTCAAAATGACTTGGAACATAATTCTCACATACAGTACCTTTAACAGAAGTGGTACAAAATCAAGCTTAGAGCTATTTCTGACTGAATCATAATAATAGCTCAGTGGCACAGCACACAGTGGATGGCTACCATGGCTACATCTGTATGAAAAGTCCAGAAATCCATCTCTCTCCTCCTGATTCTCTTCAGATGCTTTCTATTCCTCCTTCTTGGCTCTAAAATAAAACCACCCCATTCTCCTCTGAGTGCATCCAACTGTGACCATTTTTGTTCCCAGGCCTATGCAAATGAAATGGACCTCTTCGGCCGTGATGGGGAAGCAGCCCGTTTTGTGTTTGTCTGTGTCCCTGAGATGTGGATGTTTACTGTCGGCCGGGGCCTTATTACATTCCTTCTGCAACTTAAAAGCATTGCCCCCCTAATGGGACCTATAAAACAGTGAGAAAAGCCTATTGTGACAATGGACCTCATTGTGTCAGAGTGGACTCATTTGGCACACTGCACAGAGTGGAAATGTGCAGCATGTTAAAACAAAAGCTAGGAGAAAAAAGACATGGTGTGAAAGAAGGAACAAATCAAATATATGAGAGTGAGTGACTTTTCACTGTGGGAAATTGGACAGTGTCAATCAGGTCACATATAAATAATGCTTGGCTTTTAGTCCGAGTTCTCAGGGAGCTTAGGGAAATATTGGTTCTCCAGAACTGATACCAATACTGATCATTATTCATCAAGGACACCAGTAACTGATATTTGACACTGTATACATTTTCAATAATATTATGAGGCGTGGTGGGAGAAAATGTCGAAATGCATTTAAGCCGTTCAAGTTATACAAAACACTCAAAAGTGCTTTTTGAGCTGGAAACAGAATACTTCCTACTAAAGGCATCAATGCCAGCTATAATGCACAAAAAAATGGACATAAGTTGCTGTGAAATATATCTTTGGTTCATAAATATTGAGATTATTCTTGATTTGCAGAAATATATAATTGAAAATAACCTATTTCTGAAAAATGGATTGCAACTAAGGCTTTTTTTCTTCAGCAAATGTAACAAAGTGTGACTCACTTTAAAACAGAAACATCCTCCATGAATACCATCTATGCTCCTACACTGAAGGCCCCCCTTTCTGCTATCCCTCTACTTAGACATGATCACCTCTGAGAAAAGTAAAGTGATTTAACTGAAATATGAGAAGACACAAATCACACAAAATGCCTCTTTGAAAAAACTGTCAGTGTTAAGACCCTGGACCTTCCTCCTCCAGCTTTGTTCTCTGCTGCCCACGTCGCTGTGGCTTCATGCTGGTGGCTTCGTTTTATTCCCTGAAGTCATTATTGTCTTCAGCTAAGGTGCCCCTGCTCCCTGTGATTTGTGGGTAATGAGCTGGCACCCCCCTGCCCGTGTTCAATTATTCTCATTGAGAAAGTGATTTCTCACTCCACGGAGCAAATCGGAGACGGCGAATGCATGAACTCTAATCAAGAATTAACACATTCACAACCAGCAGAGCGGAGAGACCCTGACACTGTAGAGATGCTGTAGATGTGGACAGAAAAACAGGATAAAGCACGTAGGAGTGGTGTCGTTTTTTTTTTTTTTCACCTGTCCCTGTGAATTTGTATTTTCAGTGCTTTGAAGAGCGGGAAAAAAAAGTGTCTAAAATAAATTAAAGCCTATGTTTACAAATGAATCACAGACAGGCTGCTGATGGTATGTTTGCAAAGATGAGGCGCATATGTGAGAGGAACTGACATCTGAGCAGTAATTACCCACAGAAAGATGGAGGGGGCAGAGAAAGAGTTTCTGAAAGAGAAGGAAACAAAAAAATGTGGAGTACAAACTTTGGAGATGGAAAGAAGAAATGGAGGATGACTGTTAATGACCTGACTGAAGGCAGAATGACAGCGTCAGCGCAAAATGAAAGGACACACAAGAACCTTCATGTTTGTAACTACATGTGTTGCTTTGCAAATGACTTGAACAGATCTTAGAATTCTGTCTCCAACTGAATATCATGAAGTGACATTTACGGTCTTCCTCTTGTGACGCAGCTCTCTGAGTTATATTCCATTTACCTACAAAGATCCAGTGCTACTTTTGTGTCAGTTCCCAAATGAATTACCTCTCTATATTTAACCTTTCTTAAGCAATTCATCACCATTTATCATGCTGTAATGCTCTGTATTTTGTGTTTTTTTTCAGGCTAAATCATTAATTTTCCTATATTTACTTCACTAAGCCTCATTAAAGCTCAGATTACAGTTGAGGGTTATATAAAAAACAGAAAAAATTGAGGAAAAAGTGACTTTTTGAGCAAAGATATCATTAACTGAACATAAACCAAGTGGGTCCATGCACTGTCATTGATCAAACTCCATGGGTTTTACTGGTGAATCAATGTTGTAAAAAATGAGTGTTTCCATGTTCACTTCGGAGCCGCTGAACGTCCAAATGGGTCATATCTGATGATTACTTAAAAATGCATTTTACACCAATTATTTACAAGTTTTAATAACAATTAACAGTTGTTAAACATTATAGACGAGTAGATGGGAGTTTATGGGCTAAAAGAACAAGAGCAATTTTGTGACTTTCAAATACTCTCAAATACTGAGGTTTTATTACTAGTTTTTGGTTAGTTTTGCAATACAATGAAATTTTCTCAATTCGACATAGCAACGTTTTTGCATAATAAAAATGCAAGACACTTGGAAAACACTCCTATCATGTCTTTCTGAGTCCTGAATCAGTCAAACTCTAATCTGAGCTGCTACTGTCTCTTGTCTAGTCACACATACATCCACACACAGCCAAGAAGACAGGTTAAACATTTTCAGGCTATAGTCACAACCTGATAGAGGGGAGGCCTGGCAATTTCCAAAAAAAAAAAAATAAATAAATAAATGTCTGCCGCCTCCTCTCCTGTTCAAATGAGATAAGAAAAAGGACACAATTCTCAATAAAGTAAGAAAGGCAGGGAGAATGAAGAAGAGCGAGAACAAACAAGAGGTATCGTGTTTAGAGAGGAAAGAAAAGGCCAGCGTGGCATGAAACTTTGTCGTGGAACAGCGGACGTCTGACAGGTCGTTTTGTTCTTCTTTCCAAAGAGACTTATTCCCGATTTGGAGCGGGGCAACACTTTCAGCCTCATCTCTTTTCCTGTCTCCTGTTGACGGTCTTTTCACAGCCCTGTCCTTGGGAACTACATTTGTCTGCTGTATTATGTGCTTTGGGATTAAATAGTGAAAGTTGTTTTGAATTGTTAAGCACTTGTTTCTATCATTCTCATTCTCAGTGTGTCTATGTTGTGTACATGGAGGTGAGAAGAGAGAGCAGCTCTGAATGCTGAGAGAAAGTGAGAAAAGCTGACCGACAGAAATCTGGCACAATAGAAATTACACACAGATGCATATAGAGTTATTATCGCCGCCACTTATCTTAACCCTTTATAGGGGAATCATAGAAAAACTCCTTCCATTACTTTTAGTGTTTTATTCGAGGACATAATTCACAAGATTCAATTACTTTTGTGAAACATTTCAAATTGTTTTATTGTTATGTAGAATCAAGGTCAATGAAGTTACCATATTTGGTTCCTTATCCTCAAGTGGCCAAAAAAACCCAAAAACCTGGAAGTAAATATATAAAAAAAAATACACAAAAACATGTAAAGTGAAAGGAATATGTATTTTAGAATGTTAGAAAAACACTTTTAGAACATTACAACATAAGTGCTGATCCAGACACCTGCTAACATACACATCATTACTTACATTAGTACCATTACTTCATGGTACCTATGCAGAAGTGGACCTTGCAGACCATAGTTGACCTGAGATTGTTGCCTCTCTGTAACTGTTGCTGTCACTGTCTTGATTCAGAAATGACCAAAAATAGTCACTGGCCCAATAAAGGGTTAAAAAAACAATTATAAGTTAATAATGAGATGTTGAGTACATTTTTTTTTTAGTAACTGCTGTGGAATGAACCATCTAGACGCCACCGAGTGTGTGTGTGTGTATGTGTGTGTGTGTGTGTGTGTGTGTGTGTGCGTGTGTGTGTGTCTCATCATCTGAACCTTAAGCTCTCACCTATGTAATACAGCAAAATAAACCTCTAAAGCCGTATATTCCTGCAGGCTGTGTGAAAGATCCTACGTACAGAGCTGAGAGCTGAATCCTACTGGGGTAAAACTTTTACACAAACTTTTTTTAGGCGGATTGAGGAGTTTTATGTCATAACCTAAACTTTGGTAGATTAAGTTTTGCTTCAAAAATGTGCTCAATACACTGAGTTTAGATGCCCCGTATGCCACGTACGTACCGAAGTTTTCAAGGACGCTCCATTACGAGCATGATTATAATTCTACTCTCCTTTTCATTCAATATGGGGTAACAGGAAAACAAGATGAAAAGAAAATGAAGATAATGGAAACAGAAACAAAGGTGAAGGTCTCCGGCAAATGGTAAATGGACTGTTTTTAGATTTAGCAGTTTTATATTTTAACGCCACCAAAAGCTCTTTACACCATGTCCCATTCACAAACATATTCACAAACCAGAGCTACCCGGGGTTCCGTGTCTTGCCCAAGGGCACAGTGTCAGATGGACAGGAGGTGGGACTGGTCAGCTGCCGTTTACATGCATCATAGAGAAAATAGGCTTCAAAACTACAATAACTTCAACATCAATTCATAGAAGACTGGAGTTTTGACCAAAGTTTGATTCCCTGCACTGGCAGATAGTTATTAATGATGTGTGTTTTAATGTGCTGATGTGCCCTTAAGCAGGGAATTTAACCCCCCTGCACCTAACATGTCATGCCCATTGTTTCTAGTCTGCAGTGTGCGCTGTGTTCCTGCATGTTCTAGCGATGGGTTAAATGCAGAAGGTCAATTTCAGCATTTGTTGCATGTTTACATGTCAACTATACATTAACACATTAAAGATTCTTAACCATCCGGTGTTCCACCCACAGAGGCCCTTTCCAATCACTGAAAGCATATACTCTGCACAGCACCATAGTAACAACACAAGTTTGTTTTGAAATTTTTTTTCTTACTTTTTTTGTATTTTATGAACTTGAGCCATGAACAATACCAAATACTCGACAACAGTCATAGTTTTTAACCCTTTAAATGCTATGCTTGTAATGTAAACAAATCAGTAAACCCATAAATTAAAAAAAAAAAACATGCAAAAATGAAGAACTTTTGAATTCTAACCTAATACAAATTGTGAAAAATAATATGGTCTTACATAACATGAAATTCAAAGTATGCACAATATGCTCACCCAGGTATCGGGGGTTAAATATTAATTATTTAATTAAGTGT
>JAPTYQ010000014.1:13064628-13075446 GCA_029814465.1 Ostorhinchus cyanosoma
GTCCCACACCAAAATTTGTCTTGTGCCTTGAACCCATCACTAGATCATTCCTGCCTGTAGGAGCAGTGGGCTCACCATGTCAGGTGCTGGGGAGATTTGCTCAAGGGCACATCAGCCAAGGCAATTCCAAGGAATCAAACTAGCAACCCTTCGGTCACCAGCAGACACTCCACTCTGACTCTTCAGCCATCTAGGCCACGGTTACCCCGTACACAAATCAACTAATGTTTACATAATGATATGGTATGTTTTCTCCTTCGTATGTTCACATGTTTGATGTAAGAGGAGAGAAAGTCAGTATGTTGATGTGTAACGATAAAAACATTAATATAGTTTTGTCATTACTTTTTCCTGAAGTTGCTCTCATAACACAGCAAGCTTCTAAGTTTATGCTGAAAGCACCGGGGATTATCAGCCTTATTTATTAGCTGTGAAAATGTCCAATCAGTGAAATGGCATTAAGGAAATAGAGAGGGTTTACACGCTACCTGAAAAGTAGGGAGCGGCTGGTGCCATTGACTGGCTGCCAACTGGAGCTAATGGAGCCAATGCATGGGCATATACTAGAGATAAGAATACAGACAGGACACAACAGAATTACACTAGAAACCACATGACTGGAAGATTCAAAGAAATGCAGTAGTTGTTAGTTGATACACTCGAGCTAAGATATCAATGATTTGGATTTTTAAGAGTTTGACTAAGAGTAGTGCAATAAACATGAATTTATCCCATGAAAATAAAATATGAGTCTGTTTGGGATAAAGTGAGTAAATGAATAAATTAGAACTTATAGAATAAGTATCCACGGGTGGGTTTTTATATGTAAAATGCCGTTGGCAGACTATGGAATTAATAAAGTAAGGTCCTCAGTATGTAAGCACAAACGTGTGCATACAGTAAAGATAGAGTGAATATCAGCCAATCAGGATGAAGACTGTCTGCTGGGAGAATGGAGCCTATTCTCCTATGGCCCTCTGGTCTTGGCATACTCCAAGTCCATGCTTTCACATCAAACTAATTTAAATATAAATGCCAAGATTCATGAAATGTCTAAAAAGCATTTTTTTTCAAGGGCTAGTTTGAATACTTTAAGCCTGGACCAGTTCAATGTCTGAATAAATTATGGCACTGAGCCATTTTAACTCTCTCTCCAACCACTGACTACATATTGATGTCCCTGGTGTGCCGTGAAGGGGATTTCCACTGAATACACCCTGACCTGAATCATCCATATGGGGACAAAAGGTTCTGTTTGGGAGAGGAGAGCAAGACATTTGTGGAGTGGTGGGAACCGAGACTGTGGACAAGAAGATGAAATATGTAGAAGGCTTAAAAAGGACGCTGGTCAGCTGAGGCCAAACGGGGTCGAGCACACAACTTAGAGTACTTCTGTGCAATGTGGAGCAAACTCTAATCTCTAATGTCAGAGGGACACAAGAGCAACTTTGAATAAACATCAACTGTTAACCTTCACAAGAGAGATAGATGTTATCAGATAGATGGATGGATGGAAAAGCGCTTTAAAGAAAAGAGGAAGCTACGGAAAACAAACACTTGGCTTTAAACCTAAGAGTTTTCCTGTAAATGCTAGTTGTGTATTTGTGTGTTGATGTCTTTGTATAGTTGTAAGAACAGTTGATGGTTTTTAACCTTCATTTTGAAAACATTTCAGTCAGTTTCCAAACATTTCACTGACTTTTTGAGGATTAAGACCTGATTTTAGACTTAGAATTAGAATTTCACTGGAATTTCATTGCCATTTAAAACAGACAGGGAATGATGTCCAACATGAGCTGATTATGACAATAATGATCAAATTCTTAGCAACACCAGTTGTGGGTAGGTTGTCGTCTAGTAGCAATTTAGGTTAATAACAATACTGTGGTTTTAAGCAGATACAAACAGAAGCAGGTTTTCTACAGGTCAGTAGTTTGGTGTGTAAAAGTAGGACATTGTAACATTAGAATAAGAAGACAATATTAAAAATTATGGATTCTTATAATCACGTGACCCTTCTTCATCATGCTGTGGAGCCATGTTTCTACCCAGGTCAGATTTTTTTCTGACTGTTGTTTGTTTCCATCCTGTAAAGCCCTGTGAGATAACCTTGTTGTGATATAGAGCTCTACAAATAAAACTGAACTGAATTGAATGAATGGATCTATTCTTCTTCATTCCATTTAACAGTGGGTTTTATCCAGTGTTAAGGTGGTTAACCAGTGTTATTATCCCCTAAACTATCCCCTAAAAAGCTCCAAACAGAAAAGCAAAACACTGCAGAGGTCCTTTGATATGTTCAACAGTCACCATTAAGGAGCATGAGCAGAGCAGTGTACATTAGAATGAATCCTACTCTTCACCACTAGATGACACTACAAATTATAGACTGATAATTACAGTAAATGACACAAATATCAGACAGAAGTACTTATGACTGTATATACCTACAGCTTTCACACTATTAGTGCACGGAGCCATTTAGAATTTTTATTTCGGAGTCACATGTCTGACACAGGTATTCTAAGTGGAATGTGACAGAAAAGTTGGGAATTACAACTTCTGGGTTAAAATGCAATGTAGTTGGGTTAGTGAGGTCAGTTAATATGTGCTGATTAAAGTTAAGATGAGGTATAGGGAGTGTATTAACATATGAAGATAGACAGACGTGTGTGAATGCAACAAAGTGGTCTAAAGTGTCGTGTAACTGGCAACGTAACATTTGTAGGAATGACACTGTTCTTTTGATGGTTGATAATGTTGATTTATCTGTGTGCGAGCGCTGTATGTCAGAACCACGACTCTAAGATGAAGAGTCTGTGGCTCAGTCTGCTGCATGTATTATGATCTCTTCCATATATAAAACCTTATTCATGGAATCAAATGGAAACATGTCACAATGACACTGATGTGATGCTAATAAACCTACTTCTTCATCTATAATTGATGTCGTACCATTATAAATGGGATTGCTAACATTATCCTGTGTACCCAGGGAGTTTTACTCTATTTCTGTTTTTTAATGACAACCTTTACGTGTCAATCATATTAGTTTGTGGTATTGGGTATGATCGCATCAGAGTCCTTCAGTCAAACGGGAGCACAGGAGAGCTTGGTATTCCCACAGGGTTGCTGAGTCAACCATCCTGTTTTCTTTTTTAACAAGACATGGAGAGAGACAGAGACTGATTCCTTTTTCCTGACACAAAGACAATGCAGACGGCTGCAGTGAGAGAGGGAGAGGAGAGGATGTCAGCCTTCCTCAACTCCTGCGAGATGAGGCCTCCAGCAGCAGACACCTAGACACTTCAACAACAATAACAGCAATGTGGAAGTGTGGATGAGCGTGCTCTTTTCCCCAGACAATGAAGATCTCAAAGAGAAGGGGAGGAGTGGAGATCACTCCCCAAATCAAACCTGACTCATCTAGGTCGAGGCTTCCACTCGCAATGAGACCTCAGGGAGTGACACGACTTCTGCGAACGCATGTGTTTGCATGTGTGCATCTATATATGAGCTAGGTGACAATATTTGCATTTTCATGTTTTTGCCTTTATGTACATATGCCTGGTTTATCATCTTCACAAATACTTTATTATGCACTTGTTAAAGGCTAACTATTCACTGTCACAACCAGATCAAAAGTGTGTACAAATGCATAATTAATGCAAATAAATGATCAATAAAGTGTATGCATGTCTTAACAAAACACTATTTTTATAAAGATATTCCTTTCTTATAGTTACGTATCATAGCCAGATTACCTGTTAACAAATACTTATCATAAGGCCTTCAATATATGACCTTCATCCCATTAACTGTCTTTATCTAAATCATTCTTGGTTATTTTTATTACATCCATCCAAATTTAAATAAATAAAGAATTTGCTTGTGCAGCCCAATTACAACAACCCAGCACTTTCTCAACTTGGACCTCACCATCCCCAACATACCAACCACACCAGGGACTTCCTAATCAGCAAACCAAACAACCCTGAGCAGGCCCAGAAACAGCTCTGCAGCAGCACCTTCCGTGTAAACACCATTTGGAGTGTTTCTCCATTACGGCCGGTCCATAGGTACAGGCTCACGAAGAAAAGAGGCCATAAATCTCCCTCAGCCTGATATGTGGCCAAGTCACTGATGATTAAAACACCTCTCTAAAAACGCCACAGGCCGAGAGAGCGGTGGAAGACAGAGGCGCTAAGCTACCTAGTTTGTTAGACTTTGCAAATCTGAGCAAATGGTGTGTTAAGTAAACTTTGACTTCAACAGAAATGATCCAAAACCTGCAAAAACCACTGCTAAGACAAAGGAGCACGTCTTCCAAATGAAACCGTCATCGTCTCACTGTGGGAGACTGGTCGACTGCAAAGGTTTAGTTATATTACTGGGGTATTCTTTGGTGGTCCTGAGTGTACTGTCTATCCTGATCTAAAACCACTGGGATGTAAACACAACAAATTACCGGCACAGAATAATATTGTCAGTCAATAGCAATATAATGATAACAGAATCTACCGGCCTCAGGGATGGCGAGACCCTTTCACATGGGAGTAAGGACAATCACTGCTTGTCACTCCAAACCAACACAGTCCATTACATGTGCACTACACCAGAGTAGATGGTGTATTTACTGTATGTGTATGGGCAGATGTATTAATGCACTTAAAGATGAATCAACTTATGTACTGTAGAGGAATGGTAACATTGTCTAATATGATAACAGTGATGTCTAAGATGTCTAATAATGTAGTTTGGGGGCATTTCCACAAATGTCAAACACAGATGAGACCTTTACTCATCATATTTACAGTCTGTTTTAGCCTCTTAACCAGAACACCAAGTGCTTCTTTTGTAGCAGTTCCCAAATACATTCTTCGCTCTATTTAACTTTTCTTGCGATTTATCACCATTTATTATCATTTACTGTCCTCTGTATTTTGTCTTCTTCTCAGTGAAAATCAAGTATTTCCCTCTATTTAATTCACTGATTATGTAGATGGTCATAAAAGCTCAGAGTAATTCAAAGGTTATTTGATCAAAACAGCATAAACTGAAGGAAAAGCGACTTTTTTTTAGCAAAACATATCATTAGCTGAACTTGAAACATCTGCAACCACTGTCATTGATCCAACTCCATGAGTTTTACTGGAGAATCGATGTTGACGACGGTGTTTCCGCATCCACTATGGAAACTCAGAACATCCAAATGGGTCGTATCTGATGACCATGAAAAGATGACAAGCTGCATTTTAGCTAAATTGTTTCAGGTTTAGTGTTTCAGAAGTTATTAAACATTTTAGATCAGTAGATGTTTTTGGTTGCCAGTGGCTGTTTGTGTCTTTGAGGGTTAATATTAGCAATTATACATTTGCAGAAAAGTGACTGGCTCACTTAAAAACACAGCCGGTTCTATATCTTAAAAGAAATTGCCACAAATTGAATTGTAATAGTGGAAACTTGAGTCTGATGGGTGAGTACATGAGCATCAGTTGAAGGCATGTCAGAAGCACAGAACCTCTTTCATTGCAGTTTCCAGACGGCACGTACACAAAGTCGCTATCGCAAACTGTTCAGCTTCCTCCTTTACTCTGAACAATAACACTCGCACAACAAGTTCTCTTTTTAGCAAAAGAAACGAATGCGAACTTCCGTCAGCCTCCCAACTTTTACTGGACTGTTTGATGATTTATTGGGGAAAAACACAAAGTTATTTGGAGTGTGAGATGAGAGTAGTGCTGCAGAAGGAGTGATATGGGAAGGGGTGTGAGCCCTGGCTTAAATGTGTTATTCAGTGGACGGAGACATTTGTGGTTAAAAGCTGCCTGTAGGGAGCCACTGCTGAAAAATACATGATTATCTTAAAACAACTTACACACTCGCTTACTCGGATAAACACGGCACAATGTATGAGGTCAGAGTTGTTTATATGCAGAAAATCAAAGCATATCAGAGCAGCGTTTCCTCCATAATGCAGAGCAGAGCGGCAAAGCCAAAACAGAAGAGCTCCTAAACGCAGCACTATGGAAAAGAGCCATTTATTACAACTATGTCAGGAAAAGTGAATCTTTAGAAACAGATGGTACTGTGATGTGCAGACACTGTTTTAGTTCTGCCCCGCTCTGATCAGCCATGCTTTGTTTTGAAAACACATGAGGTTTTTATATGTAACGCAGAGGATGAAGAGTGGGAAAGAGGGTTTAGAAAACAGAACTTTTTTCCAAGTAGGTACGTGGTGGAAATAATCTGATGTAATTGATCATCAGGGTGGCGAAGTGGGTAACAAGACTCATCCTGTGACTGATAGTTATGTGGATAATAACACTGAAACTGAAAATAATACCATGGTAGCTTGAGAAAGCAGTAGTTTTGCAAAATTGCATCAGTCACATGTGACCAACAGGTTGAATATGCATCACTTAAACATGACTCACTTATGACCACAGTTACTTTACTTATGTAAGGTTATACTTCCCTGTGAATTAGCTAAAGTGTGAACTACAAGCACATTATTTTCACACCTTAAACCATGGAGTGAGAGTTTTCTGAGTAAAAACACAACAATAACTTCTTCTTTCTTGCATTTACTTTTTTTTCTCGCGGCAGCAAATGGAAATAGTGAACTGCAGTAAAAGTTCGAACTTTCTTGACACCACAATAAGGTGTATGGAATGATGAAACATGCAGGCAACTGACAAAATTTAGCATCACATAGGGCACCAAAGCCCTGATGGTGGGTTGAAAAGCATGATATTTCTCTTGCAACAATTGGGACACACATAATTCTATTTTAAACAACTTTAAAGAATCTGTAAGACTCCAAGTTGTGCCTCCAGACTCAAATGGAAGTGGAACTATTTTATTTCTTGATACAGGATCCATGTCCAGGGTCCATGTGGGTCCAGTTCAAAGCAACCCACCGAAGGACTGGACTTATTACTTTGTGCAGTTTTCCTTTTCACCTGTGAGCAGCAGTCTTTGCACTTGTTTGGTTGGACAGTAGCTGTGGCCACAAGCAGGTCAAACTTTGCATGTTAACTTTTTTTTGATGACTTTAGCAAATGGAGAAAAGATGAAAATACAAAAGCAATTATTCCTGTTTAAAGATAGAACATAAGCACAGAAGAGTCTAGTATTAACAAACACTAAAGGTTCTCTCCTTCACATATAAAAATACTTCATGCCAGGGCACTATTTGAGATGATAAAGGTCTTTAATAGAATAAAAGTTATTTTTGCCACTGATTTATAGCACAAGGTGTATGGGAAATACAACAACAGAGACAACAGACACACATTGTAGGTCAAACAAAAATACAAGTGAAGTGAAACCCAGTCCCTACAAAGATTTGGGTTTAGTGCTGTGAATGGAGGGGCACCCAGATATGAACTGGGACCTCTTGATCTTAGTTAAATACTCGACCACTGAACTATACCCCCTAACACTATACACCCACCAGGGAGACAGCACAAGTCAGAGAGCTGTGGGTTTGATCACAGCTGCGTGACTTAATGCCACATGACAAAGACAATTCAGTCCAGCAGGGTTTAGTTAGTGGGCAGGAAATCCAGCCTCTTATTTCAACCTGCTTCTGCTTTAGTGAAGACTCTACAGAACAAACCAGCTCAAGGCTGTTTCTGCAGCCGACCAAGTGCTGACAAGTCCATGTAAAGGGGTTCAAAATGAAAGAACTGCTCTATTTTTGATGTAAATATTAATTTACCCTTAAAACCAACGTAAGGACGTGATGAAAACAAAAACCTGCAATTTATCAGAGACGAAATTTGACAAAACACAATGAATTGGGGGAGGTTTTTGGTGTGTGTGTGTGTGTGTGTGTGTGTGTGTGTGTGCGTGCGTGTGTGTGCGTTGCATGTGGGAAAAAAGCATCTCAACACATTTGAATTATTAATCGCATCAGTCTGTTCCAAAACAGGAAGAAATTTGCTCTCCTACCCAAATGCTGCAGGCCTGCTCTAGTATACCAACATGTGTTTCTAAACAGTTGCTTGGATATCATAGAGGAAGTCTGCTGGGTAGTCACTGCACATTGTCAGATTAATTCGCCTGTAATGTTCAAATGAATGGCAGAGACCACTCTGTAAAGAAAAAAAAAAAAATCAGGCAGACTATGTGAAAATGTTTTGCTTTGATCAAGGCTGTGATTGTGAGCCAAAGTAAGTACTCTGAAAGTACTCATGTTTGCGGGAGGATGGGAATGCATTCGGGGGGGAGTGTTCTGGGATTTCCACAGCACTTCGGGGTGGATTGTATCTTTTTAAATCTGATGAAAAACAGGACGTAGCAGATGACAGTTGCCGTGGCCAAGAAGATGCATCTATTTTAGATGCAAGTTACAGCCATGCATGTTTATTATGTTATCTTATTCCCAGCTTGAATTTATAACCGTGTATCTGGACAAATATGTATGTTACTTAACTTGAACTTTCCACTTATAAACAGGCACAATTAATGAACAAAACATCCCCTTTTTTAGAGAAAATATATCTTTTAACTGGCCAGAAGTCCTTATTACTCACTAAAGGTGTAATATCTAAAACCGACTAAGCCTATTATTTTAATAGTTGGACTTCTAAAAATAATGAAATGGATTAAATGGCGTAAGATGTTTCCTTTGTTCATCTGTCACTGACGTCATTTCCCAATTAGTGACATTAACGGAATGAAAATAGAGAACATGAGTAAACTGAGGGTAATGTGAATGAATGTATTGCATGTGCTGTGGTTTTCTTCATGTATAATAATGAAAGAATGAAACTGTATTGTTTGAAAGCTTCCATGTTGTTTGCATTAGCATGTATTCGTGCCTACTTTAGATGCGTCTTGGCCACATGTGTTGCCTGTATGTGCCTGCATGGGCCTCTGAATGCTTCCCTCATGTGCTTTTGAAGCAGACAAACTTCACAGGTGGAAGACAATGAAACACAGGAATAGAAGAGGTTGGGAGCCGCTCACAAAAGGGACTAATGAGGTGGGTGGAAGAGGAGCTGAGGGCTGCTTGGAGGTCCACTGGGATGAGGATCCTGGAGACAAAGAGATGCTAAACACCCCTGTAAGCTTTGTGGACTTAAAGCACCAAGAGCAAAAAGGCATTACCCTCGGCCAATTGTGACCTTCTTTTGACCTGCCATACACGATGGAAATGAACTGTAGATTGATGAGAGCAGGAGGGGAAAGCTAAATACAGATTTTGGTAGGACATTTGTAGTTTAGGACATTCAGATAAGGGTGGGACACAGTCATGAGAAGAATGTAGAAATGAAAAGATGAGACAAATATTAAACCAGTGTAAAACCCATGTATTTAATGTGGAAAAAAAACCAACCAAACCGACCGATGCTATTCACACAGTTCAGTCTGATCCTTCTCTTTCTCTTTTTCTATGTTGAATATTCAATCCAGGTTAAACGGGGCTGCACTGAGTTACCAAGTTAAAGGCAGCAGGTGTGCATATATCTGAAAAACAGATGGAGGTATAAAATCAATTTGTTCACAAATGATCATTACTGAAGCTGTGATTTAATTTATTTAATGACTGTTAATTCACTAAATGTGTTATTTGGCAACTAACATATTAAATATTAAATGGTTGTTCACTAAGGGAGAAAAGATATGAAGAAATGTGCTACTACTTTTGATCAATATATTGTATGTTTATGTGCACTTGGAAATATTCAAATAGGAAAAGGTTTGTAGAAAGAGTTTTACATTCAAAAGGTGTATTTTTTGAAGGTCCTTTATAAACTATTGGTGTTTTTTTCTATGATTAATTTGAGCCTCATTAATGTGTATTTCACCCATTGCTTATGTTATGATTACTTTCATTCAGAATGTGAATATTACATGGAAAAAAGCAGCATTTTATTTGTTCATAGGGTTGATTTTTGCAAGCTTTCCCTGCACAAACATAGGTATTAACCAATCATTTTATGGAAATAGGACCTCACACAAACAATGACGGACTTGGACCTGCTGATTTCTTTCCACAGAGTTAAGTAGAAAACGCCCAAATGATTAACACAATATAATGAAACACAACATGTGGGATTGGGAGGAATTTCTGTAAATCGAAAGTCATGTGAATCAGATACAATTTACACAATGTGTGTCGTTTCACCAGGACAATGGATGCACAGAACACTCAGCGTCAGTCTGCAGAGGAAGCTCAAGGTGATGTTAAATTCATTATTATTTCTACAGACTAGTTTCAAAGCTTTTATTGAACAAGTGTTGGGTTTGTTACAGTCGTGCATGCCTAGCTTATACCACCACCTTCTGCACAAGCCTATTTGTTCCAAATATCTTAAAGCTTTTTCTATTTTTTTTTCACTGTCAAAGCAAAGGTCTCATCGCTACAATGGCCACTGGCTGATGTTAATAAATGATTCATCACAGCTCTATGTATACGTTAACAGTAAAGATAAACAAATGTTACCTTAAGAGTCCTGTGAAAGGTCAGAGGGGGGCCGATAAGAGATTTCAGACAGAGACAGGCAGACGCATAAGTCTTTTAAATGTCACACAGATGACTGTCTCTGGTACCGGGATGACACAAACACAAGAGTCAGTGCAAACAAACTGTGGCTGCCTTCCCATGGTCCCCGGCCAGGGGTTATGTCAGTCACCGTTTGAGTCCGTTTCTACATGTCAGAAAGTGTAAATGACTTTGTTTCCCAATCAAGACCTCATGGCTCCTGTGTTGCTTTAAGTGTGACACAAGTGACCTGTAGAACCGCTCTCAGTCCAGTTCAGGAAGTAATAAAGCAGTCAGCACACTCACACTCAAACACACAC
>JAPTYQ010000014.1:13125220-13138355 GCA_029814465.1 Ostorhinchus cyanosoma
TAATAATACCAATAATAATAATAATAATAATAATAATAATAATAATAATAATAAGAATTATTATTATTATTATTATTATTATTATTATTATTATTATTATTATTATTTCCAAGCTCCTGCTCTTCAAAATTTGCTAATCACTACCTTGACATAAAATGACTAAACAACATGAAGTATAACTTTGTCATAAGGTAAATTTTATGTGTTTTTACCATTTAGATATAGTATTTCATAACATCCCTCCTGAGTCTTCGTCTTCTGAAGAGCTGGGTGACATTTGATGCTTCTCGTTCATATAATGTTACTGCTATTTCCACCATTAAATTTTGAAGTTTCTTCAAGATACTTTGTAGCATCTTCCCAGGTGTATTGTTTTTTGTTGTTTTTTTTTATTTGAAGCATTTCCCTTCAATTTTTTTATGCACAAAAAAATGTGCATAAAAATAAGCATATGAAAACATATTTAATGGTTGTTCTGCCTTCTGGGAGCTACATTTTCTCCTGCATCCCACTCAAAAATATGGTTCCTATGACACACTTGTACAC
Source organism: Ostorhinchus cyanosoma (assembly GCA_029814465.1). NCBI lineage: Eukaryota > Metazoa > Chordata > Actinopteri > Kurtiformes > Apogonidae > Ostorhinchus > Ostorhinchus cyanosoma. The sequence continues at coordinate 13,125,767 of JAPTYQ010000014.1, forward strand.
AGACGACCACCGTAGTCCCCAGCCTCTCTATGGATGTGGAGTGGAAAGTGCCCTCTTCCTCTAACATCAGCCGGATCATGTTACCATGCCAGCCCTCTTTGCCAAGCTGCTGAATGGGCACCGACCCCACCTCACCCCTATACTCCCTCTGCCCCGCTCATTTATTATTGAAGCTGACATAATTGCAGGGGGCATCATTCACCAATATCCCGACTCCCAATATAAAAGGGCTTAAATAATTCAGTAAAGTGATGCCCACTGCACACCAGGAAGTGAGGGATTTCTCACATGATGAGATCATGGTCCCTCAGATGCAGGAGGGCGTGGGCGGGTGTTTGTGTGTTTATATGTGTGTGTATGCATATAACTGCTCATAACCACGTGTCAAGTGTCAGATCAGAGCTATGACAATGCAGGTCATTATGTAATGGGAAGGCTTTGTCACCGCTGACCTCTGATGACCTCACCTTCAGTTTCAACAACACCACTGTCTACAACCACCTTCACTAATCAAGTGGGTGTGTGCATGTGTAAAAGGGGGGAGGGGTGATGCTCATTTGTATTCAAATAAACTTCAGGCCTCAGCATATATTATGATTACAGGTTAGGCAAATTGTTAAGCATGATTGATTGTGTCTCATTGTTGGGATAATGCGTGATCTGTGACCAATTGATTTTGTCGCAGCAACTGCCTCATTTGAATATTAACCAACTTGTGTCACGATGAAATGTCAACAAAACGTTCTCAAATCTAATACACGAATGTTACGCATCAGGAGGGGTAATTTCATTAGCATTTGCAATATGAGTACAGCTATAAGTGAACCAACAAATGATTTTATACAAGCTACTACAAACTTTTGTTGGAGGGAGCATAATGACACGCAGAGTGTTTTCTTTATCGCAAGTTATTGGTAATACTGAACTTATCTCTAAAGAGTTCAGTGAAGGCTGATTTATTTGTTTCAGAAAAATGTATTAAGAATAATAGTTTTATATATATATATATACCTTTGACCAGGTGCAGTGATACATACTGAGTCTCGTTTTCACAATCATTTTATGAGGAAGTAAAACTATATTTAATTCCAGCTTCATTTTGAACAGCTTTTATTTGAATCCCATCCCTTTTCCAAAGTTCATTCTTTTCCATATTAAAAAAAATAACACAACACCCAACGCACAGTGATAAGTACTATCTCTTTCCATATATGCTGCTGTGGAGACGTCAGATTTGTTAGTCATTGGTAACTCTGAGCTCTCTGTATCCAACATTTGTGAGAGCAGTGATAAACAGAGACAATACAACAATCCAGTTTTGTCCAGAGCAGTCAGAATAGGACATTTGATGGTTCAAGTCTACAAAGTCTCAGCACTGAAAGAGATATCAGAGCTCATTTTTCACCTGTCAGAGGAAACCACTGGGTGCCATTCATTCTGTAGTGTATGAACAGAACATCAGCTGTGCCAGACAGTCCATCACAACAACTGTGATGCCTGCATTTGGTCTATTTTGTTGTTATCTAAGTGGGTCGAGTTGAGTGTTTTTACATCATTGTGAACATTACTTTAGAGTCTGTTTACCATCAATCATTTAAAGCAGACCAGCAGAGACATATTATTATCTCATAAACTTATCTATTCCATTTCCTCATTTGTTCTTCATACTTTTATTTATTCCTTTTTGAAGGTAAACTTTCTGGGAGTTTTTGTTTAATCCCATCAGCAGTCTTGACATTGTCAAAATATCCCTGTAGATGCAAAATTACAAATTTTGTCATGCATCACCCATTACAAACACAAGCACTTGGCTTCTATTGATTTCAACATTACAAGAATATCACTTAAACATATGACTGATGTGTAAAGTTGCCTGACCAAACAACCAAACTTCACCCGGCTCCAACAGGACCCATCAGGGGAAATCAGCCTCCCTTAGCTAATAAACAGTAATGACCTGCTTCCCGACACGCCTCGGAGTCTCCCTTCGTGTCGGCGTAGTGATGAGGACAAAACAGCGGAGCCAGCAGAAAGAAGCTGCGCCTAGGGTGGCCCGGTAATTACTGTTAATTGGTTTAACATGGGGATGGATGGAAAGAAGGATGAGAGAGAGGGAGCAGTGGAAGGAAGGATGGCGTTCTCCCTTCGAGCCCCCCTCTATACCTCATTTGATGTGGTAGGGCGTGTTATCGCCGCTCTCTATCAGCACCATGAGCTAATGCAGAAGTGTGGGGAGGGGAGGTATGTTAGATATGCAGGGCGGCGAGTGCATAAGCAGTCTGGTAAACAAGCATGGGCTCATACGGGCGCATACGTACACATAAACACAATAACACATGAATTATACAGACAAACAGCAGACTCCAACACTGGTTCACAGGTGGGACATAAAGAACGTGGATCTATCTGCAAAAGGAAAAATCAAAGGTTTGGACACTGAATAGCATGCAATACAGTCATACGTGCATGTACACACTGTTTAGAAAAAAAAAAAAAAAAAAGCACAAATTCTGATTACATAAAGCCGGGGGGGAGCTGCTCAGCCAGATAAGATATGCATTCTGAGGGCCATTTACGGCCATTTGATGCATAATGAGCCTCCTATCAGTGGCTGTGTGGGCAGAGAGATGAGGTGTGGAGTATTCCCCATTCAGCTCCACGCTAATACCCTGACCATAACCTCATCAACAACCCCTGGACATCTATACAGCGCTGCACTGTAATCTGCTTAAGAGACACGCAGAGAGACAAAGAACAACAGATTTTAGGCGGAAGATGAAAGAGACACTTCGTAGCAAAGGCTTAAGTGTAGGTGTGTGGATAAAAACAAAGGAGCGAATGAGCTGTGACCCACAATTCACCTGCACGCACATCATTTCACCATAAATAATCGAGATAAAATTTCCTATTGACTTTGTTTTTGAAAGATGAAGACAATATAGTTAATTGCAGTTTGTTTTTCGCTTTCTAAAGTGCAGCTGTGCATACATGCATGCGCCGTCTCATCCACACTTTTTCACACTGTGTCTTTTCTTGCCGTGTGCAGGAGATATCATCTGTGGTCCACAATGGGAGTGACTCTTTCACAAAGTAGAGCAAGAAAAATGCAATAACAGAGACTATACAAAAAGAAGGAAAAAAGAAGAAGGAGGTAGGGCTGGGCCACATGAAAAAAAAAAAAAATCAGATCACCATAATTTTTTTCATATCAGATTATATTGATATGTATCACAATATAAATGAAATCACTATTTTTGTCAAACTTAATTTTTCTGTTACTCATAATGTTAGTTGTGAAGACATCAGAAGGTTATTTTTGATTTAAATAGGATTTATTTTCTGTCAGAGGTTGAACATGACAGATGTGGGCCAACGCTGCTCTGACCTCAACACTTTAAAAAACCTGTTAAAAACTCAACTATTCAAGATTACTTTGAATGTTTAAGACTTTTATTTCTGCTTTTAATGTTTAAGTAATTGCCTGATTTATGTTTTTATTCTGCTTTATGTAAAGTGCCTTTGAGTACAATTGAAAAGCACTATACAAATAAAATGTATTATTATTATTATTATTATTATTATATTATTATTTTTAGTAGTAGTAGTATTATGTGCTGAAGACCATTATACAACAGTTTCAGATAAATAAAACAGGTACATATATTTATAACTAAAGTAAAAGTCTGACCAGCAGGCAAAAGCTTTCAAGTTTTTAAAGAGAACGCAAACAAAACAGACCATCTTCACTAAACAATACCAGGGGTATATACTGTATGTGGGGGTGCGTTCCTTAACTGCTGTAACTTCTGTAAAACTGAAAGTGAAACTTAAGGAAAGGCGAGTGTTTGTGTTCTTCATATAGGCTACATGTGCTCATTCCACACACCTCCGTATTGCATTGAAGGTCCGACCAAAACAGTTCCACCCTAGTAACCCAGTCGCCCCAGTTCTCGGTCACATTTTCTCTTGAGGGAACAGTCATTGTCTCTGTAGCCCAAACATTAGCATGTGTGCTGCAGCTGCTCTTAGCCCTGTGCTGTGTGCCTGTGCTACTAAATTATGATTGTCTGTTCTTATGTCTGTCAAAACATGGACGAACAAATTCTATCAACATTGTATCGAGCACGTTTCATATTTGCATCAAGGAAAAATGATTTTGCGATTTATATCGTTATCGTTTTATCGCACAGCCCTGGGTGGAGGCGACGGCATTGTAACTTTCGATGTCCACAGTTGTGATTTTCACCTCTTTTAATACTTTTTAGCTCGAAATAGAAGATGAAGTGAAATAGGGAGAGGTAACAACTATTCTGGAGGCAGTAATGTGTATCAAGTGGGATGAGAAATGCAGTCCACTGAGTCCTTTCAACACTAGATGTTCCTTTACTGCCTTTACAACAAACTAACTTTTTTGATTCATAAAATAATCTTTAAAGTTGACAAAGATATGTTTAAATGGTGGCACAAATCAACTGGGATTGTTGACTATTCTTATTGTTCCCACTTCAGCTGTCTATAATTCACCAGTAGGTTCCGTAAAGGTTCCAAATGACTCACTTTATATCGACGTCTATAGAAGCTACTGTTTGTTGAATGGGTGTCAAATGGGGCCATGATGCGTCTAAAGCCAGCATCTAGTGGTCGTCAGTAGAATAACAAACATTGGCTTTGATTTCAATCTGTTGTTGACCACTTGGTTAACACGAACATGATCTGTCTCCTGAGGGTCAGACAGGTTACGAGGTCATCACCAACTGTTTCCACTGGACTGCTTCTCTTACTGACCTGGCAGGCTTTCTCGCTATGGTAACACACCGTATTTCAACCTAACACATGTACTACTCAGGTGAATTATGGCATTTTGCAATCTCAAAGTGGTAGTGAATTTGACCCCTGTGTTTAAACATAGGATATCACAGATGGTGGTCATAATCCATCCATTTCATATAATAAGACCTTTTTCGAAAGGTCAGTCAAGATGTGAATTACATGATTCACTCAAGAAGAAGTTCGATATTCCATCAGTTTGTAAATTTTCCTTGGTGTCATCCAAGGGTACTCATGCTATATTTCATGTATTCCTCTCAAGAAGACAATAAAAAATGCACTTGACACAAGTCACATCCGCCTACACCCTTCAGTCCGTTTTCGGAGTAAAACAGATTGTAAGCATCGCCACCACTGACACCATAAAGACAGGTCTCCTCTACTTAGGTTTTACGACTACTCCAATACACGCAATCAGCCATAAAATTCATCCTCACACAAAAGAGCCCTCCAATAAGCCCTTCTTGTGGAGGGCAATAAAACTGAGCCGCCCCGGGCAGAAAACAACTGCTCCTTCTCAAGTCGATTTAAGTCCCAGTCACTCTCGGTGGTTGATGAAAAAGCAGCAATGTTTCTTTTTTTGGACAGCGTAGTCATCCAGAGAATTGAGGGCCATCGGGACGCAGAGTGGTGAAATCAGCTTCTGTAAAACATGACGGCAGGGAGATCGGTAAATAGGCCTGCCTGTCAAGCGGACTTGGGGAGGATGGCCATAAAACCTGCGAGTACAAAGTGTTCGCTGGATGCTGTCATGAGGAGTTTGAATGTTGTCTGTGTAAAGTTGGATCATGAAGCTGCCTTTTAGCACATCAGTGTTATAAAGTTTAACTGTTATATCAGATGTTCTCGAAAACTCTAAAAGTGTCATGTCTTAATGCAAGTCATCTGACTGGCACTATGATACTGCACAACTTAGCATCAATCAGGGTTAGGGTGACTCCGCAGAGCCCTGCCTGGCACTGCAGAGGTGGTGTACAGACTAAATCCTGCTCTGAACATACTTTAAGTCGTCTTGATGTTGCTCATGTATACCTTTTTAAGGTTCATTATTCTAGAGCTTGTAGCTTTGGCTAAGATGACTTTTAACAGGCTTCGCTTCTTCTGCTTCCTCTCTCTCTCTATCTATTGACAGTCTTCCCTCCTCATTGCTAAACCTCAGCAGCACAATGCAGGGTTTAGCAGGGATGATAGACAGTGGTACTCGCTGCCTGAGTTCATCAACAGGGGCATAAGCCTGAAAGTTACCCAACATCGGACCATTAGGCTTTCATTGTATAAGCTCTCAGAGTTGTGTAGTACTGCCAATGAGCGATGCTTCAAAGATGTGTACGGTGGGAGTCGAAAGGCAGAAGGCTTAAGGCTTTAAAGTACTGTAGTTGTGAGGAAGAGTTGGACTTTTCTAAAGTATGCTGAGTGGAGATTTCCTCTCATCAGGAGGGAGAGACAGACTTACAGTAGAAGGGATAAGTTGAAGGACTAACGTGTAAAGCATCAGCATGACTGATGAAAGTGATTTGTGCTGCTATCCCTGTCCTCTGAAAGTCCATGAACAGGATTCGCTCTTTAAAGAGGAGCCGTCTGCCGAGGCCTCCGTAATCAGTCAGTAACTGAGTGAAACACAGGGAGTACAAAAACTTTCAATAAAAATCTCAGATGAATACACATGCATTTGTCTAAAAACAGTCTAGGGAGTGAAATCAGATTTATGCACACTACCTGTTTACACAAGCCCCCCCGCTGTTCGGTATTTTACAGTGGAGCTGGTGCAAAGCCTGGTGAATCATATACAGCTTGTACTTATGAACCCAAAGAGACCAGGCTTAATGTAAAGCATAACAGCAGCACTGCCTATAGACAAAAGGAATCCATTTGGAGCCATTTCACGGATGGTGTACAGCAACTTGCTGAGGAAGAAGAGAAGTAGGAGGACAGTGGATAATAAATGGTACATTCTTCTTGCCTGCGTCTGGAGAAAGACAGTCTTCCCTACTCTCTCCGAATCAAGGTGACAACAGGAGAAAAGGAGCAGAGACTGCTTTCTGCTTCATGCCTGTTAAGCTATTCCTGATGAAAGCATGCCTAAGAACTCCTACACTTTAATGGTTCTCGAAGAAAATTCTAGTTTCCACATTCCCAGAAAGTTTGTCCAAGTTTATAGCTTTACAGCCACTTTCACTTGGCAAATTTGGTTGCATTCATATCTGCGTGAAGCGCGAAACTGTGAGACAGCCTGAAATAGGGACAGATACAACTCGTTTTCAGTTACTGTTACTATGATGAAAGTTCCTTCAACTCAGTTTCAATGAAAATCTATGAACATCTACAATGTCCCGTGATGAGTGCTGCTGCTAAAGGCACATTTCAGCACGTGGGTAATATGATAGTTAAGTTATGTAGTTCTGATCCAATCTGAGGAAAACCATTTGTAAAGAACAGATGGGTTGAATATTAAATGGTAATAAAAACAGCATGTACAATGTAATCAATGAACGTCCATCGCAAAGAAGACGCAATCTATTGAATATGTAAACAAACATTCAACATTACATTTCTGAGTGATTAGGCAGTGCATAGGCCAAGGTTTCCTGCTTGTAGAGGAATATAAATCTATTTGCTTGTCATCTGATGTATTCTCAATGAGTGACACCACAGTGCCCCCTGCTGGAGAAGGAGGGAACTACGGTCAAAGGAGACCCATAAGTCTTCACTGCACCACAAGCTCCCATTTCAGCCAGTGGATCATTCTGACACCCTGGAGGGGTGATTATACTTCTTCTTCTGATGTATGCTATCACTGACACGGCCCTGCCACAGCTGAGAGAGTCAGCGTGGAATGAGTAGATGCTTCATATAGATCAAGCAATCCCTGGTGACCCTTCATTATAATGTGCTCGTATAGAGTTTACTCAACGGGCAGACAATGGTATAAACATTATGTCAGCTTTTGTCAGCTTCCAAAGCACACAGTAAAGGAAAAGTGAAACATCATACTTACGACCAAATGAGTTTAACGGTAGGATCAGATATTAGGTGATTATTCCTTATTTCAGCAGCACATGAGAGACATTAAAAACATTACAATGGCATCAGTTCAGCTGTTGAAAGTGTTTTAAATTCTTATTTGTTCTGGAATATTTGGATGTACATTTTATTGTGTGCTATTTCTTACAAAAAGCTTGATAAGAAAATCCAATACTTTTTTAGCTGTGATCAAATTTCTTAGAGTAATAAATCACAACACCTAAAGATTTGCACATAGTTTTTATATATTTCTATGATATTATTTTAACAAAACTACCTTCAGCTTATGGTAAATAGGTTTACTTTTATGCTTAGAGTAGATAAAAAAAAAAATGCCTGGGTGCAGAAACATAAAACTGACGCGCTGAAACCAGCATCTTAAATTAAACCGCACTGTGGTAAATAGGGTGATATTTTCAGGTTATGAAACTCCTTTGAGTGCATATAAATGCTGAGGAGCTGAAAAATATTGCCAATGTGCAATGTAATTTCCCCTTTTGTTAAAATCAAAACTTGGTGGGGTGCCCCTGCGGTTCACCTGGTTGTTTGTTTATCACATAAACTCAGGCCTTACCATGGCAACGCAGGTTCACTCCCCTGTCTTCTACTGCACGTAGAGGTGTGAACAATATCCCTCCATAATCTTACATTTCTCTATGTTATGCTTTATCTGCAGATAAAGCATATTACAGTATATTGCATTCAATAGAGTGATTTTTATTTCTGTGTTACAGTATATCTTGAATTATTCAATGACTCAGTAAAAGTGTTGGAAAGAAGGACAAAACACTATAAAGAAATTCATAAACACCTCTATAGGATTTAATGCAGAATGCTACAGTTTGACAATACGACAATTTTAACACAGACGGGTTGGGGAAAGCACAGGAGCATAATTCAATATTCCATCTTGACTTTTTCCTCTACCAATCCAGGCATGAAACACAGGTCGTGAGTGTATTGTTCCACTCGGTGTAAATGCAACACCCCCCGCTGCTGAGACTAGCCTTGTGTAAATGCATGAGATGTCATATCTGTTAAATAACAGAGGTAGGCTGCCATATGCCGCCATGCTGGGGTTAATCTGAAGGCTATATAGCACATATATGACTGAAGAAATCCACAGGCATCCTAACAACAAAAAAGAGCACGCTCCTATGCACTAAGTATATACCATTGTAAATGTATAAACGTAAAGCAGCGGAGGCGAACACAAAAACGCACCAGGAGAGAGCGACCACCTGTCAGTGTGTGTGGAGCACCACAGGCAGCGTCGCCTTCGCCTGCTCCCAGGAATAAAACTCTTTGATATTCATATCAACCTCCAGCTCCACACACTCCAATCAAATACCTCACGCTTTCTTTCTCTATCTCGCTCTATCTCTCTCTCCCAGACACAATAATGACATGACATAAAAGTGAAGTGAGGCAAACTAGCAGTGGAGGTGAGGTGTTTGATCTATAGAAAAATACACCAGCACAGAGCAAACTGCAAACCATGGAGGGTGGCTGAAAAATAACAGGTGAGCGGGACAAATAAGCACACTGAAGAGTCAGAGGGAGCTTCAAAGCCAAGCACAGGAAATGGAAATACTATTGTAGGGTGCGCACACACCTATGCACGCTTGTACAGATATGTGGGTAGCAACAGAAAAGGCATTCTGCCAAAATAATGGAGGGCATGCAGCCAGGGTGACCGTCCTGCCAAACTGCCCCACAGGCAACTGAGGACAACCCAACATCCCAACTGTCAGCCACATCACCATTACAACACAGAGCCCAGCTGGTGGACTGGGACGGACTCACACAGAAATATGAGACAATAAAAATAAAAATACAGACAAAAAGGAGAAATGAGCGCTGACACAAAGAATAAAACTGTCCAACTTTGCATGTCATTTACTTTCATTACTTGTTTTTGTGGAAGTTTCAAAAACCTTGTGTAAACATGTCAAAAACATAGTGACAAAAATAAAATAAAATAAAATGTAAAATCCAAACAGTTCATTTCCATATGCTGATGTGCCCTGGTAAAGAAAGTGGTGAAATTATTATATGTTTGATTTCAATGGAAAAAACGATGTTGTTATTGGAGGTGACATAAACGATAAAATATGCTGAAGTATTTTTGGATGAGGGGATAAGTGGCAAAGAGGGAAAATGCATTTGGATGGATGTGTTCACTGTCTCCTCCCTGCTTCGCTTAAACATTAGTTGAAATAACAGCAGATAACTTTCAATGTGCTAACCGATAATACTGCCATTTCTTGCTCACTGGAGGAAAGATGTGACTTTGGTTTGGTTTACTACCCTGTAATTATATGAAACACACTTTGCAATTTATTCTGATTCCTACATAATGCGTGTCAAATTTTTTTTACTATGCATTCCCTCCCTGCAGTATTTTCATACAGTTCGGTGACATTGAAACCAGTTCTAGAATAAAAACATCCCACTGATTTCAAACTTAATGTATGGGCTGCTTCTCCTAATGCTGCGTTAAGGGGCTGGAGCGGCGTTTGGAAACTCCCACTGTGCTCGGTGTAGTCTCAGGTGCCGCACCTGTGCTAATAAGGCTGCTAATTGGACCGTAGCACCGCAAGAGTGTAGACACTGACGCATATACACACCGACTAATGCCAGACACACCAGGGAGATGGGGATACCACAGAGGGTCTGCATGTGGAACAACACAAAGAGCAGAGAGTCTACACTTACACGCTTCTATTTAGACATAATCTGACTCCTGCAAATAAAATAAGTAGACAGGAAAGATAAAAACATGCCACAGTCCGCTCCCTCATTACTAGTGTGAAAGCGAAGTGTACGAACAGCGTCTGGTGTTGATGGAGAAGCCTGGGGTCTGCATCTCCAGGCAGGCGACTGAGGTAACCCTGTGTTTTTAGCGTCACAAAGGTGGTAATCACCATGGTAACGTTATGTTGTACACCTTACCTGTACCAGAGCATGTTTAATAGAATAGAATTGAATAAAACTGCAGTTACACACACACACACACACACACACTGAAACCTTGGATGTTTTGACCTTGTAGAATTTGATAATGAATCTACTTCGCAGTCATTTGGTGCTTGTTTACTCATAATGTAGAAGCTGAAAGGCTCAAACTGTCTTATGCATCTACATACATCCCAGCAGCACATTAATTTAACCCATAAAAACCCAAACATCCACTGACGACCAAAAGCGTCTACTCATGTAAACTGTTTAAAACCTGTTGATCCACTAAATCCTATCAATACATATGAATAAATAAATGGTGTAAAATGCAGTTTATTGTCTTTTCATGGTCATCAGATTTGACCCGTTTGGACGTTCAGAGGCGCCGTAGTTACCGTGGAAACACCATCATCTTCTACAACATTGATTCACCAGTAAAACGCATAGAGTTGGATAAATGACAGTGGACGGAGACGCTTGTTTTAGGTTCAGTATTTGATGTCCTTACCAAAAAAGTCATTTTTTCTTCAGTTTTCTCTGTTTTGATGTAATATCCTTTGAATTTACTCAGAGTTTTAATGAGCATCTAAATTAAGTATAGGAGATTAAATATAGGGAAATATATGATTTGCACAAAAAATTGCTAAATACAGAGCGTAATATAATAATAAATGGTGATAAATTGCTAACGAAATGGTTAAGTAGAGAGAAAAATTCATCTGGGAATTACCACAAAATGAACACTGGGTCTTTAAAGGTTAAGGAATACAGAAGAGTCGGATAGACTTGTGACCCAAACATGAGATTCTGATCAGCATATTATTATCTTCTGCACGTGCATTTGGCAGCATTCTGGTCTTTATTAAACTTTATACCTGTTTGTTGATAATTTATAGTTTGTTCTTATTCTAAATATGCAGATGCAGACCTGTCTTTGGGTCTTCAGACTGGTTATTTTGTTCCACATCTTCCACTTTTGTCTCAAAACCAATGATGACAAAGTGAGTTGATAAGCAGCTTTATGACACTGTTTAGCATAATTGTGATTGCTTTGTATTGGCTTTAGGCCGTCACATGCACTGGCCCGCGTTTACACACTTGAAAGTTTATCACCATTTTATACACACAGTCAGGGTCACAAACGCAAACACATAAAATGCACTTCCACACATTGCCTTACCTCACTTTGTAGATGAATATGTAGTGCCCACATTTATGTTTCCCATACAACTTGATCACACAAACACTCTCTGCTGACATTTTATTTCAGTGTTATTCTGCACTGTGTGTTGTTTCTCAAACATGTGTCCCATCTGCCCATTCCAACAGAAGAAGACAGGAGCAGCTTGTGCTAAAATACATCAGGAAATAGGTTTCTTTTGGTTTGTTGGCGATGGGGATGCGTTGCGTAGTCGCTGTTCAAAGATGCAACACTGTGCTGTCAGAGGCATATTTGAATACAAGTAGGTGGCACATCTGTCGACTGTTTTTTCCTGTCATGAATTATTAACAGCCTGTCATTGCTGGCAGCCACAGTCATCATTTCTTTAGTTATGAATACAAATAATGTGGCACAACTTTACCTCTCAACTATGTGCTGTACCTACGCAGTTTTTGTGCTGTTGAAACTTCTTCGTAACAAAGAAGAAAACAATGATCAGTTAAAGCTATAAGGTTTATCTGAATATATATTTAAACAGCTGAAGATAAGGTAAGGTAAGGTAAGGTAAGGTAAGGTAAGATAAGATAAGATAAGATAAGATAAGATAAGATAAGATAA
>JAPTYQ010000014.1:13197380-13210207 GCA_029814465.1 Ostorhinchus cyanosoma
GCATTTTCATTGCACTGTTTAGCAAAAACAGTTTTTGCAATGCTAGCAGTTAGCAAGAATGCTAATAAAGAAAGTAAACAGTGTCTTTGTGAAGCGATACATTTTCAGGTTGGTCCAAAAGTTAGAGGTTTTCTTCTGTAATTTGTCTAAAAAGTGTCTTAAAAAAATATCCTGACTAACATAACATAAGTTCATTTTTATAGTTATGAGTTCCACCTTTACACTTATTGTCAAAAAATCTGCTAAAAGAAAAAAATGAAAACTTTACATCTTTAACAAAGGTTTGAAATTTTATCAATATTAAATACTTTTTGAACTTTTATATTCCTCAGCGATATATAGTGATAAGCATCGCTGCCTTCAAAGTTATTCACCTGGTTCGATTCGTGGCGACCTTCAAAGTAAAATCCAAATATGTAATATATTTTCAACAATGAACAGGAAATAAAATAAAATAAAATGACAAAATGAACGTACATTTAGTTAAAAATGTTTGAACCAAAAACACATTTGGAGCCAAAAAGTAACGGTGGTCGGTTCAATTCTGGCAGCAGAGAAATTGTTAATCGATGAATAAAGAGATTCTTCTTCCCAATAGGCTTGTAATATTAATATAATATAATAATATATAATATATAATATAAAATATTAATACTGCTTTTACAGAATTATTTAACACTTTCCGCTCCAGAGTGTTGTTCAGTTCCCAGCCAGTGTCAGCCTTTTGATCCATATATTTGAAGGCCCACGGAAAATATTGTGTTACAACTAGAGCTGCATGGTATTAAAATAAATATAAAACTGATATTGCGATTTTTTATAACAGCAATATATATTGCGATATGGAAAACTACCCGAGTATATAATAGTTGAGTGGTGCCGACGTAAATGGTTAAGCAGATGCGTTGTGTCACCAGGTGGAAGGCACTGTCGACATGTTCCAGTTTCATCCTTATAGCTGAAATAATTCCAGATAAGTGACCAAATCTTCATTTTTGGTGATTTCCTTTTGTTCGTTGGTCATTTTTCCATGCCATGTGCAGGGGGCGTGGCCTGCTTCAGCAAACTCATTAAGAATGACTGTGATTGGTGGATCACTGCACGTGTGTGTGTCAGGTACCCAGGTTGAAATTACATTAGAACACATTGAGTTCATTTGCCTCCTACATCGCAGGACCTATGATGTGACTACTGTGCACACTTACATAGTGATAATGATGCTTAAAATGATATATTGTGCAGCTCTGGTTACAACTATGTGAACACTAAACATAAAAGACAGAACAGAACTTCAGCTTTTAAACAAAAAAAACTCTTTTGTTCTGTGTTCATTTGTTCTTGAGATATCAACATTAGAAAAATGTGATAGTCAAAAAAAGTGATTTGCTATCTACATATTTGACTCTTTCTCATTTACAGATTAGGATGTTATGAGAACCGATACTTACGATACCATTCGATACTATGACGGAAAAAAATAATGTTGCTACTCATTTTTTTAAGGATCGATACCAACTACTGTTCTGGAATTGATGGGGGCAGCACACACCAACAGTACACATGTAACAGGTAAAACAACTAGTGAAAGAATAGGAAAAAAGAGCCAAAAGTCATGTGTGGACATATTTCAGGGAGACGACCATGACGTGGTTATGGACACATACGTCACAGAGTAAACGCTGGCACCATGGAATTCAAAGGAAGGGGGAAAAACCAGGAACCGAGCAAAGAACCTTCGAGACAGGAACCCAGATCTGTTTAAAGAATTCACGGTGAGTTCTGTTATTGAGCATTAAACTTCTGATATGGGATATCATCAGGGTTCCACACTGACACTGGTCCAATGGCCTGACGCAGACTTTACAGCCTGGCCCGATCGGTCCAACACTGATACGAAAAATTGACAACAAGAAACTATACCAGGTCACTAACAGGCAGACTGGGTCTGAGTCGGACCTACAGCTGCTGGTGGAGCGTTTCTACTTTAACCAACGCAGCTTAAAGTAGATGAAGAAATGCACAGACCAACTGCATGTACGTAGAACCATCCCATGTGACACCACTGAGCCAATCACGTCTGTGCATTCAAAGCCAGAAACTGTGACTGAACGCAGACAGATGAAAGAGTTAGAGGGAATAGGAATACTCATTTATATGCAAATACTTAAAGTATTTCTACTTTAAGTTTACGGGTTCTTCTAATTTTTTTTTTTACCGTGGAATCGATTTGGTATCAAGAATGCTGTAGTTTTAGTGGTATCGCTATCAATTCCTGAATTTTTGGTATCATGACATCCCTATTACAAATACTACCACTGTATTCAGAATAACAAAATAAAATAAAAATAACAACAATGATAATTAGTTTGAAGATATCCCAATATTCCCCAAAATGTTAGGGGTACCAAAGCCTACACACTTTATACAAAACATTTCCTAAAGCACCAGATTTCTTAACAACTTTAATTAATTACACACATCATGTATGATTCATCCTCATTCCATTTTGGCCTTTTTTATATTAAGTTAGTAAATGTGTAAGTATCCCAAAGTGAGTTAAAATAAATATCTTTGCAGTGTAACCAACATAAAGCATCTATGCTGAAAATACTTTCATATGCATTAAATCCTCCTGAAAAGGAATCAATTAAAGACTAATTGTATTCAATTAGTTGAGAAACAGCGTGTGCTTGTGATCTACTACGCTGCAGTTGCAATCACAGCCACAGAAATAAGCTGTTGACAAAACAGCAGATCACACCCAAGAACGCTGGCGTGGCCTGCATGTCGAAACACCACAGACCACATAGTTGGCCTTTGCTACAACTTGCTCGTAGTTGGATCTTGCTGGAGGCAGAAATTGTCATCTCACTTAGACGTGGGATGAGATAAAGGACAGGAAAGATTTGAAGCACTTCACAAAACTACTGTAAACAAAACAAACGGTAAGAAGAGTTTGAATGGATCTCATCCAAAACGCTGCATGTATTCTGTCATCAGGAATTACAGAAACTTGAATCATGGAAAGCATTGAATGCGACTCACATCTCCTCAAAGGTCACTTCTTCAACTGAGTTTTAATTTTGGACTAATCTCTGTGCCAGTTTGGCCAACCAGCCTTCACCACATGATGCCAGACAGCAGCCGTAGCACTGCAGCAACTTTGGGTTTCCACAAATGTCTGTAGGGTTGTTAATGGAAACCATTTGACTTTCTCAACTATGTGGTCTGATTTAGATTCTATAGCAAGTTGGCCAGACAGTAAATCAAAGTATTGTGTCAACATCTGCCAAATAGCAGCCATAGCACTGCAGAAAGGTTTAGATTCACGTGTATTTATCTCCTGGAGAGAGAAAATATCTTGGTGGTTGAGTGTGTAGTGACAGGTTAAGAGTTAGAGTTAACAGAGTAAGTGTTGATCTATCTTTTGCAAATTAAAAGCACTGATAGAGAGAAAATATCATACACTGCATAGTATCACGACTATTGTAAAATCCAAACTGCAGCTGAAATGATCAATCAATGAACTGAGTCAATTTAAATTCAAAACATTATTCTACTAAACTTTGGTCGCACTGTTGTGATTCATACAGACTTTTATTGTGAAACACATGACACCTGAATCATTAACACAAACAACATGCAAGTGCACATATTATTTGTAGATGTCATTTGACTTGTTTGTTGTTTATATCTATAGATATTTTACATTATACTGTTGTTATTGTTGTTGTTTCTATATAGATATTTCTTGTATTTCGTGTATTCAGATCTACTTTGTTTGGTCCATTTCAAACGGACCAGACTTCATTTCATTGAAAGTCCAGGCTTTTTTTTTTTTTAGGTGTGATTACAAACATGTGAACTCTGATTTGAACCAAACAACCGGACCCAGACCACCTAGAAGAAGTGGTCTTGGTCCGCTTCCAACGGACTCTGGGCCGGTTGACTTCTGGTGTGAATATAACTGAGCTCGAGCCAAAACAAACCAAGGAAACGAGCACCTTTTTGTGCTTGATGAGCCATCGTAGCCGCTGGAAGCAGCCGAGGCTCATGGACGGAACGAACAGCAGCAGAAATGAGCCGTGGACAGACGTGGACCAATGAGGACACTGAACGTCTCAGGGACATTTGGTCAGATGCTCATATTATAAAACTGTTCTTGACAGTTAACATTATTTTCATAAATTTGTGTCTGTAAAAATAGAATACATATTCCAAAAACGACCTCCATGTTTGTTTTCATCAACACCCGCCATCCCTGGTTCGACTTTTCTGTCCAATGCCAGCGCAGTTCGTCACATGTGCTTTTGTTCACAAGTTTTGGTCCACTAGCAAAAAGTGCAATGAGAACAAACAGAAAAGATAAAGTCCACGATCGATCTGAAACTAATAAATGGACCAAAGGACTTT
Organism: Ostorhinchus cyanosoma; assembly: GCA_029814465.1. NCBI lineage: Eukaryota > Metazoa > Chordata > Actinopteri > Kurtiformes > Apogonidae > Ostorhinchus > Ostorhinchus cyanosoma. The sequence continues at coordinate 13,201,794 of JAPTYQ010000014.1, forward strand.
CTAGGTGTGAATAGATGCTTATACATCCTTTTACTTTGAAACTTTTTTCAGTTGTTTCAGTCAGTTCTGGATTAAAAGACAAGTTGTCATTTTCAGACAATTCTGTTTCACATTTTTTGCTTATTCAACTAATAATTTAATTAAAACCAAGAAAACGATCAATAGATTAATCAATTACATTCGAATAATCGATAGATACAGCTCTAATCCAAACTTTACAAACCAGTCGAGTTTTTAGTCGACACAGAAACGTCTCTTTGGCTGCACTCACTGCAGTTTAACTGAACCAATGTGATTATTTCAGCCTCCAGATAAGCTCTGCTTCACAGAAATGATTGTATAGCTGTAACTGTAAGCTAAATAGTAGGGGAAAGCTGCTCAACTTCACAGAACCAGATTTGGGAGCTTCTCTCAACTATAAAGTGGAGCTACTGCAGCATATACCATTACTGAATGGAAAATAAACCCTGTGTGTATTTTAAGAGCAAAAGAAATGGGGCCTCCATGTTAAGACGTGCAAAGTGTAGACAGTTCAAGCTGTCAAAACAGCCTCCAAGAGCATGTTCAGGAAGGTACAAAAGCTTTTCCATTTTACCACAATTAGCAAACATAACGCTGACCAATTTCAGCTTAAAATACATTTAATTCAACACCTTATCTTGCTCAGAGTTTCCATTTCAAAGAATCTAAGTACAATAAGTCGAAATAGTCTTTGATGAAGACATATTTTTGGCTACTGCACCACATCTTAATGCAAGGTTTGACAGTACACAAAGAGGTAGATTTAGATTTTATTAGATTCACGTCAGTAATTAACAGTCAATCATCCATATGCCTGGAAAGACATGGAAAAGGTAAAGGATAAGAGGCAAAAGAGACACTGTCTTCTCTAAGGAGGAGATAAGACTTCCGTGACTTCTCTAAAACCATAAACGGCTGAGATTATGACTTAAACCGTCATCTGTCCATCTGGCTCTAAACATGAAAAGGTAATAATTGAATGGTTTTCCAAAATAAAACCACTATGTTCTGATGACTGAGAGGAGTGTTAGTGAGACAGAGCAAGAGTGATGAAAACATTTGGAAGCCGATTATACCTGGTCTTATAACCATAGAATGTTTTGGTGTTTTTTTTTTCAGATCAGAAGATGGAGTCAGTCAGATTTTTAAGATAGACGTCTGTTATTTATCATCCAAATGAAAACGGTGTTATGTTTTCAGGGTTCACAGAGAAGTCATGGCTCTGCTCCAACATCAGTTTTGCAGTGATGATGAGAATCTCCTAGATCTGAACGTGACAAAGAAAAAAGAGCTGATTATTGATTTTAGGACAGAGAATTCATTATTCATAGTGAGGACGTCCCAACTGGGGACACATATCCTTTTTAGATATAAATATCATGGTAATATGTTTGATTCTCAGCTCTGATTGGACAGAAAACACTGAGTCAACAAAAGAACCCACCTGCTGCAGGAGCGCAACTCTTTTAGTGTTTCTAAAACCTATTTTATGTAGTTTTTATCATTCTTTGATTGAAACTCTTTTAACCTTTTCTTTTCTTTGTTTTTATAATGGGTAGTCTGTGGAAGACACAAACAGTCTCAGCAGTTTCATGTGTGAATTCTGAAATATCTTTTTTTTGACTGATTTTATTACTTAAAATTAGGCTAAAGTTGAAATGCATTTTGAATTTTTTTTTTTTTTAAATATGGTTTTATTAATATATTTAAATGTCCACATATGTGGACACCATGCAACAAAGGGCTAAAAAAGTTTCAAATCGATAAATAGCCTCAGACATAAAATGCAACATTATGAGAGTTTAATGTCTTTATAGGATGTACAAACACACACAGGAGAGAAAAAAAGACGTTATGTGTTTAGAAAGGGGAAATCCTCATGGTGCTATGAATACTTGATGCATCAGAGGAGTCGAAAAACATACAGCTGTGATTATACTACTGTACCTACTAGTTTTATTTGAAATGTTGAAAGATTATTGCTTTACCCCAAGAGATATTAACATTTTTCAGACATACAAAGATGTCTTAAGCCTTATAAATGAGAAATATAGTATATTATTATGTTTAATGAAGATTTACACTTTTATTTGTTGTATATTTATATTAGTTCTATGATGCCTGGACAGTTGGTTTTCATGGTGTACAAACTATATTTTACATTAAATGTAATTTTAAAAGCGATTATTTATTCAACAACTTTCCTCTACACACTGATTTCACCTGGCTCAGCCTTCTTGAGTAGAAGTTTTTTTACAGATATTCCAGAAGCATTTAGCACATGGCCATCACCGGAGGCTATCTTAAATTTATGAGATCATAAAACAGTCAAAATTCTAAAATTAAGATGATACTTTTTCATTGTATTGCTTAGAGTCTATAGAAACTGTCCTCATGTAGTTATAATATTACCTTTATAACCCTTTGGAAAGTGAGCTTAAACTGCCTCTAATGTGGACGTCCTGCACGGAGGGGTTAAGATTGCTGCTGAGGAGTCCAGCTTAAAGACCTGAACCCATTGTAGAAGAAGTAGGTGGTCCAAGAAAAGCAGAATCAGAAGTCCTCAAAGACAGATTGACTTTAATGCCTTCAGGGTGATACTATTATGTTTGTCAGAAGAGAACAAACAGGTATTCAAATTCAGTTATTGCCTCTGCCAACTATTTCTATTTCCAAACCATGGCTGCTTTAGAAATCTAAAAGGTAACTGTTTGAGGACCTTGAGGTGCAATGGAAGCACATCTGACTCCAGATCAGAAGGTTGTGTGTTGAAAGCACATCAGGGTCATGACTTCAGCAACAAACATACAGCTTTTAACCAAAAGGCTGTGATTCTGCAGAATACCCATTTCTGATGGCAGCAGCTAATATTTTCATTTAGGAGGAGAAAAAACAAATCAATATGATGCCGACAGTATCCCAGGAAACCACGACCTCATGGAAGTGGCACCTCTTTAACTGTGATGGTTAAACGATAACATCAGGTTGTCATGCAATCAGATGGTTGAGGTTTATTTAATCTGAAAAATGCCTGTGCTAGAAGATAATCTGTCAGACATCAATCCCAATCAATCCCCCAGTCAATGTGCCAGAGGAACTTAGATAGAGGGACAACTGGAAAAAGGGATTGATTTTTCCCAGTGGTTTATTTATTGTGCCTTTGGGACAATCCAGACAGAGTAGACAAGTTCAGAGCAGAAAGCTGATTATTTACAAAAACACTAAAGCTGCCGTTTTTTTTGCACATCCACGAAAAGACAGTTCTACCTAAACTCAGTGTGTGCTCATGTAAACAACCACACAGTGTGAGCATCCAATACCAAACAAAAGACAAGCATGGACCCAAAAGGTTAAAAGTGAAGTTCTGGATACAAAAATCACTGTATCAACTGTATTTAGCCAATAAATGTTTACCTATATTACAAAATGATCTTAATGCATGTGTTATATGTTACTGTGTGATTATCAGAGGTCAACCTACAGTGGATTTTTAAAGACTAATAGAGTAATGATAAAAAAAAAAAATCTAACACTAAGAACACATTATTTATGTATTGAATTAACTGTCAATTAATAAAAATTAAATAACTGTTGAAATGAACCAATAAATATCCAAATAAAATGGATCCACTGAAGATAAAACCCAAACTAATTAATTAATGCATATTTAAGAGAATAATAAACTAATTGCAAAATCTAGAGAGAGCATTTTTATCTCCCTAACAATTATTTTTCCTCAAACGCAGTGTTTCCAGTTTTGAAACTTGATATTATCTATCGACTACTACTGGAACAATGTCTGATACCAATGAAAATGTGTAGAATGTCTTATCAAACAGTCGTTAGTTTTGAGCATGTGTTAGTTTGTTTACTACTTACTAATTCCCAACATCTGCCACCAGGATGAATTTCATTTAATGTGTTGAAATGTGTTGAGTAAATGAGAAAACACAAATCTGGTGCAGATCTACATAAGTGGGAATCTGAAGCAAACAAATATGAAGTAAAAACAAGATCATTAATGAAAAATGTGTTCAAATGTATGGATATATCTGTATATTTCAGTGGCTTTCAGTGAAGAACCAGGACTTTTTGTTATCTTTGTAGAGGGGATTCACACTCCTCAAAGTGTGAATAGTATTATACAACAGGGTCTAATTCATGCGAGCTCAGGCAGTGCATGGGTGTTATACTCTTGCTCCTAACGGCTCAGGCTAATGATCAGCTGGATTATCTGACCCACTGACCGACCAGAACAAAACGCAATCTCTGCCATCTCAAGCCTGAAAGTGGGACAGGAAAACACAAACTGGCACCTATCAAGAAGTCTGTTTGATTTGTCAGGTTGGTCAAACTGAACCTCGGCTGAATGGAGCCTATTACCTCTAAAAAAAATATTAAAAATAAAAATACAGAGGAACACATGTGCTGAACACACAAGTGTCAAGGCTTTTTAAGTCTGTGCATGATTTATCCAAACTAGGAGTTTCTTTGATTTCCCCCAAGGACATGAGGCAGAGAAGGACAGAAAAGTGAAACATCTGAATAAGACGGCGGAAACAGAGGATATATGTTGTCAGATAGCAGTCATGAAATGGATTAGCATTGCAATAACATATTCAGGCTTTGGCAGTTTGCATTGTGTCATGTGACCTGCCTCCATCACAGCGTTTAGCTGCCACTGCCAGAAATACTCCCAGCTCTGGATGAAACTCAGTCCAACATCCAGAGGGGAGGCTGATACTCTCTTTTTCTCTGCAGAGTCACAAGTCCTTGCATGCATTTGTCCTCATATCATGTGCATACCATACAGTATCTACTGTTTGTGCACCTGAGGTGCATGAGACTCAGTGGAGAAGTTCTGAAGTTTTTAGAGCTGGACCCTAGAGAGGCTTGTTTTGTTTGGAAAAGATAAGGGGCTCACGGTGCAGTCATTGTCCTTGGTGCAAACCACGTGCAAAGGGACATTTGCAAACAGCCTTTTCCTCAGGAGCTGCAGTTACATGGACAGTAGTTTTTCAAACTGTGAACTTAATCATTTACACGGACACTAAATAAAGTTACCAAACAAGTTGTACATTTATATGCCTGAAGAAACCCCAACGGAGAGTACAACGTTTTAGCTGACAGGTTGTTAGTAACATCTTTGTTATGCAAAAATGTTCTTGTTAAACAAAAGAAAATGTGTTTTATTGCTGTGATAAATATAAATAAGAGTCTTTTTTCAGGTCATAGTCTAACTAGTCGCTGAGTCACTTCAGTAGTTGATGACTCAGCGACTACTGAAATAGTCATTAGCTGCAGCTCTCGTATTAACCGCATGTGACAAACACACAGACAGGATAAATGTTCTGCATTATGCCGCCCCTCTCAACATCATAACTATCTTTGGCTTAAGTCTTATAATAGATGCGGCTACATGAACAGCTTTCATTCGGTCAATTTTTCCATTTTATTGTTGAATTTCAGGTCCACATAAATGCAGCTAGTCAGCCACGTAACTTACACTTCACAGCCTTCAGTCAACAGTTCTCCTTATATTCAGTCATAAACTACACAAAAGCACACATGTAGTATCACCTCCACTAATGATCGAACCCACTTGGACGCTGTTTGTTTTTATTGCAGACATATTTTCTATTTGGAGTCAGTGACTGTCTGAATTCTCTAACACGCAAACATTAACAGTTATCTAGACTGATGGATCTGTGCCAGGCCTGTACTCCAGCCAGCTTCACTTCTTGCTTGTTTTGGGGTTTGTGCCAGGTCAGGTGACTCACTTTACCAGTTGAGAATGTTCCAATATTCATTAATCTCTACACCGAATAACATATAACCACTATCAAGTGATTTATCAGCATCTATTACATTATCTTACGTATTTTTTTCTTGAAAAATATGATGTTTTCCTATATTTAATTTTCTGACCATGTGAGTGTTAATAAAAGTGGAGGAAATGCAAAGGTTATTATATCAAAACAGAAAAAACACTACTTTTCTTTTTAGAAAAAAATATCCTTAATTCTATAAACAACTGTCTCCACTGTCATTTACTAAATTACATGGGTGTTACTAGTGATTCAATGTTGCAGAAGATGATGGCGTTTACAGATTCACTATGGAGCCTATGGATGTGTCTGAAACGTCAGATGCTGCTGAAAAGCTGACAAACGGTATTTTACATAAATTATTCACATGAATTCACATGATTAGTGGTTCTGCTGTTATTAAACATTTTTGATGAGATGCTTTTGGGTCTGTAAGGGTAAAAATAAGCTGAAGAAAAGCAGGAGTTAACCATCCTTCTTAATCTATGCAGGTGGTGGATCTAAACGTCTTTTCTGCCTTTTGGCCCAGCAGGTCTGGGATGTTTCACTCATAGACTGGCAGACAACAACTCCCCTGGAATGAGTATAAAAGTGCAGACACAGATGGCTGGAAGACGACACCGGGTCGACCGGGAAAGGAAAAGAAGAGGGAGTGATAACGATACAAGGAGGAATAACAATAGTCACAGAATAGAGAAAACGCTTGAGGAGAGAACAACAGGAGGACCAGAGGTTATTGAGTCCACACTTCTCTTGTTGGTCGTCCGCTCTGATCCCCGCTGTGGTAGTAAATGAATTCTAAAACATCAGTGCCGCTTGACCACAGCTGACCCGCAGGCCTACTTGTACTCAGTTACCGTCAATCACACTTCATCCCGTCATCCTTCAGGGCCTTTAGTGCTCACCCTTCTCCAGTCAACCCACATGATAACCCTCCCCAGCAATCCCCCATTACTGTAACATTCCTGTCCTCGTGCACCAGCTCCTCTCCATTACATAACCACTGAGCCTCTGAGTGTGGTGAGCTAATGAGCTCTGACAACTCCTCCAGCGGCACTTCCCACTTTCTCTTTACACCGTTTCTGTACCACTGCACTGGCTAATGTTAGGTCCTTACCTGAAAATACAAGAGCATTAAAGGTTCTAGTCGTACTTTCAGCAGAGGCTCATGATTAGCAGAACAGATGAGTAGCACTGGAAGCGTTTTGAACCATTCAATGCGATATGATACTGGATTGTTTCCTATTTGCAGCCTTTTCTTACAGTGACTACAGAAATATCAGCACTTGCCAAGACAGAGGCTGAACCCTCACAACCAAGCTGACAGTCGCCTTTATAAGTGTCCTCTTCAATAGACAGCCAGCTGTAATAGTGTGTCTTCATATGTGGTTTTAGAGCAGATTACTGTATCGGGTGCTCATTCCCATCAGCTAAAATAACCATCTGGTTCTTTCAAGTACAATGGAAACAGAGCAGTGGATTGACTTCACTGATGGAGACAGAGTAGGAATAATGCTTAAAGAAGACATAAAGAGTGATTTATTCAACTTGAACAAGTGTTCAAAGAAACATCTTCAAAAAAAATGTGCCTCTCAGAAAAGTAGAGAAACCAAACTCTAGTTGGTGCAAAGACGACGGGAATCATGACAATAACAGATATATTAAAGACAGTGGTGGCTGCTGAAGTTATTTTTTGGCATCCAAGTCGGTTTTTTGGATGCACTATAACCACATATCCTCACTAGGATACACCAAAGCACATGCACAAATAAACTAAATTGAAATAAAACTACAGAATAACATCATTTATTGTTTTTTATCTAAATTACATCCATCTGTCCTTCAAACATGCAAATTTTCCCATGAGTCTATGTTGAAGTCAGGCATGTCCCTGATAAGTGTCTTTTCCACTGATAGTTTGGGTAATACATTTAGACCAGGGGCGACGATAGTGCGAGTAGATCACATAGCATTAAAAAATAAAATAAAATAGAAGTTAAAGTATGGGCTAAATGACACTGATGGAACTGCTCCTCTCAGGGTTTGAACTGCAGTCGTCACTGTTACCCACTGAGTAATCCAGCCACTAGTGTGCATGTCAGTATTATTACCTACTGACCTGTCTGCTGATAGAAATGAAGATATAGTGCATGTGCATCATTTTGTCTTGGTCATTTTAAAAGTCGGTCACGAGCCAAAAAAGTGTGTTCACCCCCGGTTTAGATGAGACACTGTATTACTGAGGAAGATGTTGATTCTTTTCAGGATGTGAGTTTTACTCCTGTACGTGGTCCTTGGGCACAAATTTTTGCACCCAAGGACTCTCCTATCTGCTGTATTAGAGGAGGGTTTACGTGCCATTTATAACGAGAGATTATATGATAAAGGAAGAGCCTTGGGTGCAGATTTGGAATTGGCAAAAAAAATAAAGACATGTCTAAAAATGACAAATAACTTGTCTCTTATTCCAGAATCAGATGAAACAACAACCACCAAAAATATAAAAAGCGGACATGGATGGATGGATGGATGGATGGATGGATGGATGGATGGATGGATGGATGG
>JAPTYQ010000014.1:13237593-13250893 GCA_029814465.1 Ostorhinchus cyanosoma
ACACAAATATTGATAAACATAGCACCCAGTCCCCAACAATTATATGGGATGTTTTCTTTCATACTTAGTTGGAAATTATGACAAAGCTTCTAAGTAAAATGTGGAAAAACTATTAAATAATGTATTTATTTTTATTTGTATAGTATGCAATTCTAAATGTAAGAACACATCTGCCTTTGAATATGGTCATTTAATTTAGACTGTCTACATTTCATGGTAAATACAGTGATCTGGATTTAAAATGACCGACAACAGAAAATGAGATTTTGGTCATATCTCACCAAACACGCCTGGACTGAGAACATAGCCTTAAAGATTAGGTTCATGCACATCATGAAACAATACAGCTGTGATCTATAGCTGTAATCGGAGTATGAGTGACTTCAATTCCATGACCTTCTTTACATTTTCATAACAAAACAAAACCAGACTCCTATGGGTGGCACATACCTGTAATACATAGATCTGGAAGCTGATGCCCAGGTCCACCACTGTCTCCTGTGTCTTGATGAAATTGTTGAACTTGTTATTGAGGTCTGCGCTCACGCTCATATCTGTGTACATTCTGTGGAGTTTGCTTGTGAACTCATAGCCACAGGCTTGCTGTGAGATTAAAGCAGAGAGTGCAGAATATTTTAGACATATAAAATCATAGACTATTTTAAGAGCTGGTCTTCTTGATTAAGTTCTTTATAGCTTGATTTCACATTCAACTGAAATTAGGACACTTATTGGATTAGGTAATAGTGATGTCAGCTTATTTTCTAATGCTCAGCTTGGCATTTACCTTTAGTTTGTTGATCATGGCTTCTTCTGAATCCATTGACAATGATAAACCATGTATTAACCTCTTTGCTAGCATTCTGGCATAAAACTGAAAATCAGAAGGAAAACACACTGGTGAGTGGACAAAGTGTGGTTCTATGTTTCTTTTGGTCATCATGAAGGTTCAAAAAATTCCACAAAGGTAATGTCTGAGGACTGAGAAAGTTTCTGTTTATATTCAAGGAAATGAATAACCGTTTTCACCTTTTGAAAGATGTCCTTGTCATCTATGTACTTGAACACTGTGATGAAGCTGGTCAGCTTGTCCTCCACCTCGTTCTCTGTCATTCCCTTTGCAGACTTCTTCAGCAGATTGTCACAGTATTTTGCAAGCTGGACAAGAGCAACAGGAGGGACAGGACCCGGTCAAGACAGTGTGTGTATCAAGTTTGTGCATGTCTATAAGTGTGTGTGTACTCACCAGCTCAGGGGCTTTACAGATGGACTTGGGCTCCCTGTAGTTCACCACAGATGTCAAAGCCTGAGAGAGAAATAAACATATTACAGTGTTAAAAACAAAAACAAGTTATCAAATTATACTTTATGTAACACGATGTGAAGTTGAAGAACAAGGAAACAACCTCTGATCTCCTGTTGAGTTGCTGTTAAGTGTGATCGGTGAGGCAATGGCCATAGAGTGCAGGGTTTATTACCTTATCGAGTGCACTCATGAAGTGCTGATCCCCATTTAGAACTGTGTTAATGAGCTGAACAAATTTACTGTGAACCTCCAGCACCGACTCCACAAACTGGGTTGGCATCTAGGGGCATCAAGGGAGATACAAAACTGCATTAGTACAGGAATTCCTTGCAACTAAGTTTAGCAGAGGTCACATTTGTTCACAGTCCAATCGATGCAGTGGGCCACAGCAGACTAATGCCCCGTTTCCACTCCAGGGTAACAGCTCGGCTCGGCTCGACTCAACCTGGTTTGGTACAGTGCCATCGCTTTTCCACTGCAATTGGAATCACCTCGGCACAAATGAGATGGGTACGGCATTAACCGAAAAGCCAGTTTATCAACGCGTTGATGGCTGTGGCACAAGTCGACGTTATTCTAGAGGCATCGACTAGTCATATGTTAATCTCTCTCTCTCTCCCTTCCATCACCCGACAGCATGCAAGCCTTCATTCAGCGTTTGCTGATTCATCTTTCTATGTGACAACATGGAGCGTAATGTAGTGATGTACGGATCAGCAGACCCAGGTCGAGATGGTGTGGGTCCAAAAAATGTCACTTTATTTGCTGGGCGCGTCAAATAATTCCACAAAAGCGAGTTGCGAAAAAAAAAAATCTCCAACTCACGCAAATCACTAGCGCGAGGCTAAGACTGAAAGAAGAAGATGACTCAGAGTAGGATTACTAAACCGACTGTAAACTAGAAAAACTATCGTCTGAGTAATGGTCTGTGAACCATGCAAGCATGACCAATACTGAATAATACTTTGGACAGCCAGTGTGTTTGGATTATTCTGTTCTTTTATTTCATGAAGACCATGCGCTCTTTTCTCAAACATGCTGCTGCCGCCGTCTTAACTTTTTCCCACTTTATGTTGTTCACTTAAATTTAAAAGAAAATTCAAGGTGTTAAGCCTATATTTTGTTTTGGTTAAAATGTCTGAGAAAGACTGTTGATGCTAGTGTCTTGCAAGTTTTTTATTCTGCTCTTTACTGTACATTGTTAATGTTCCAGTGAACGTTAGTACAAGTTGCTCATTGTTGAATGGCTGTGTGTCTGTGTTGTTCTTCTGCTTTCAATGTGATGACATCATCATATGTATGGTCAACTCCACTTTACTGACAGTTGATCTGAAAAAATCTGAAGTCAGTAATGCCCTAGTGTTCAGTGGAGTCACGACTGTCGTGACATTATTTTTAGGCGATATAAGTCTCACTCGGTTTAGTAAACAGTAATGACAATGGATGACATGGAGGTGTTGCTGTACTTGTTGCTCAGTCTGTGGCTTTTTGTCACAGAAAAGATGAAACGAGAGAGCCAGAAATGGATACAAGCGGCAAGATGAAACATGCTTAAACAGCAAAAAGAAAAAAAGGCATAAAAATACGGTAATTCAACCAAATCGGAAAAACCCAATGCAAGATCACTTCAGCTGGAAATATTTGTTAGTAATAGCATATAATAAAGCTGTAAAATCCTGTTAAGTTCAGTTGTTAGCAGAACACTTCATGATAAGAAGAACCCATATCAAGTCCACAGGAAAGAGTAAATGCACTTTAAGGAATCTCCACCAATGCTATCTCTTCGAAGAAAGGCGTCTTGAGAATCTGTGCACAAGCATAAACATGCATGCAGAGTAGTGTAATACCAACATTTTCCTGAGAGAGGTTACTGGTGCCTCTGAGGCCCTCGTTGTGGATATGGACCTGTAGCTCCTGGATCATGTGAGGCAGCCCATTGGACACGGCCCGCAACAGGGTGTACATGTTGGCCATGTCTAAACAAAACACCACAACAGAGATTCATATCACATCCTCACTTTGCGTGTGTATATGTCATGCTCTATATCTTTTCGACTGCTCAGGGTAGAATACGGGTAAAGTCTGACCATCTCTCTTCTCCTGCCGGATTATGTTCTGGCATTCCCCGTGCAGGAACTGCAGATGATCTGCCACCATCCTCTGCTGGCATTCATGGATGACTTTGGCATAGGAGCTGGGGTGCAAGTATTTCCGACATCTCACTTCTTCATCTTTCAACCGCCCCAAAACCTGCAGGAAAGGAAGGGTGAGAAGAGAAAAATACTAGAGTCAAGTTTGTTACTAAAATAAGATCTTATGATATACATGTCAGAACATTTTACAAAGCACGAGACTTCAGTAAAACATTTGTTTTTGGTTTTCTGACTCATGTACCTTTTGAAAATCAGAACTACAGTGGGGCAATAAAACAATAGTGATAGTTATGATATAATTTCATAACTTATCACAATATAAATATAAATTACCCTAAGATGACCATTTGCCTTGCGGTGGATATGATCATCACATTATAATTTTACAACCATTGATGACTTCCTAGGTTCTTCTCAGCTACTGGTTACTGTTAGTTGAGAAAAGGAGTTGATTATTGACAGATGAAGAATGTAAAGAACCTGTTATTTTATTGACTTCATGAAGAATACTGAGCTGATCTTTCAACCCTTAAAAAGCCCCAAAGCACTGTTGTCATTTGTTGTAATCATCCTTTGTGTTGCTTTGTTGAACATATCACTGTTGTGTCACTGTCAGCTGTCTTCAAGGTCTCATAACTTCAGCACCTGTTATTTGAACTCGCTGTACACATGTAACCTTTTTGACATAAACTGATTTGCACATAACTTCCCCACCATGTGAGTTTAGGTATAAATGTATGATGTACCATTTCTGTGGTACATCTTTCATGACAACAGGCCATATTGTGTGTGGTTCTGTGGAGAAGCTCGCTCTGGTATGTCATACTGATATAAAAAAAAAAAAACAAAACACTGACAATAAACCAAAAACACTGTAGCAAGCAGCGTCTCAAGTAACTATGTTGGTATAGACAATGGAAATTAATCTTTGGGCAAACTTGGTGCACGCTGTTGACCTTCCAATGCATGGTAATAAAAATGGAACTAGCCAAACCAACCAGCTACAATTTATATTATACACTTGTGTGTGTGTGTGTGTGTGTGTGTGTGTGTGTACAAATATACAATAAACCAGGCCCTGAACCAACAGCCTCTGAGACAATGAGAGCTGCAGCTACAATGGAGAAAACAACCCAATTCTGTTGTCTGTCGTTTATCTGCGCACTAATCAATCTACTAATTAATTAATAATTGTGGGGAAAGCATACCTGGTAACATTAATACTATTCATCCTTTGAAAAAATTGTAAATATTATTTCCTCAGACCATTCTAGCATCAGATAATTAGCAAATAAGTTATGAAGCTAACAGGTGTCTGTGTTCATTACAGTAACAAAAACTGGTGGTTACTTGCTTTGATTCTATTTCAATTATCATTAATTCCCCAAATGTCCATATCTTATAGGGTGAAAAGTAACTTTAGAACTGATAAATTGGCAGACCAAAGGATGACTCTGAAAGAACACAGTATCCATCCATGAGATGAAGCAGAGCCTCAAAGCAGAGCACACAGGGAAATTGAAAGTTAATCACCATGGGAACAGGGACGCTCTGTTGCTGTCTTATTACAAACAGGATAAGACCTCAAAATGAAAGGTAGCAATTTAACATTTATGATTAATATCAAATAGTGTGATTCAGTAAGAAAACACTGTAATGTAACCTTACTCTCTGTCAGAGAATACAGGCTTTTTTTTTTTAAGATCAATGTGTCTTTTTATCATGTCTTCTTATGAAAACTGAGTACTTAATATGAAGAAGATTAGTTTCCCATTATAGAGTCCAACAATAAAGGTGCATTTTTCCAGCCAATTACCTTTCACTCACGGACGGCTCTTATTATTAATGAAGACTCGGGTGAAGAAAAATCATTCTGTTGTCTGAAATTTTTTAAAATAGTTTTCACAAACAGGAAAAAACCAAAGCTAACCTGCAGTGAACAATGCAACACCAACTACAATGACACACAACGGTAGGGAAAATCAGTTTCATATTTTCCTTCATTTGCCAATAATGAATCTTTTGATGCCACAAAATCTTTCATCCTGCCTATTTCAACTTATATAAATCATGATGGCCTTTATAGTAATTGAAAACCAAAACAACACTAAAACTGAATAAAAATGTAACTTCAGTGTGACACTTCCTCAAAATAAAACTAAAACCACTTATTCGAATTAAAAACAGAACTGAAAGCAGAAACCAAAATGGAAACTTAAATCAAAATATGCACATTATAAGTTTTCAATCCACAGCAATTCACAGAAAGATTGTGTAGGATGAAAAAGATGAAAGGCTACTTCCAGACAGCTGAAATGGGTCAGATAAGCCACTGTGTCTGGGCCTGTTCAGACGGGAGGAGTCTGTACTGTTCTATGCTCTAGTATTCAACCTGGCACTGCTTGAATTTCACATCAATCTTCATATTCACTTGGCAGCACGGTGACAGATTTAAAAAAAAAAAAAAAAAAGGTTCAGCAAATAGCCCTAATGCCCAGTAAAGCTTGAAGGCTGATCCTGTTTACAGGCCTGAGGGATAAATCTATCAGAGAAATCTGATTATTGCCTGAAAGAATAAATGAGACAGAGACCGCAGAAGAGAGAGAAAGAGAGAGATACAGGAGGCTGCCTCCAGGTTTGTGATCTTGTAAAGTTAATAGTCAAGCTAACACTCAGACTAAAACTCTTATGTCACCAGCCTGACACAACATGACACACACACAGCCCTGGGAGAATGCAAACAGATTAACACACATTGACCTCGACGGCAGCACACAGCGTTTGGCATCAGAAACCCTACACTGACCAGAGGGTTAGAAGCAGCTCACAGTCTCACATGACATCCTGAACATATAGGACATGCATTATCTGTGTCCTACCTTCTCCATATACTGTGAGCAGTTGGATTCTTGCAGCAGATTGGAGGCTTCCTGTTTGTAATACTCTCCTGTTTTTATCAGAAATGGCCCCTCGAAAATTTCCTGATAAAACTGCAACACAGGAAGAAGATGTGACCCCTTTAAGATTGAATCCACATAAACGTATGCAAAACCAGAGGACGCATGTAAAGTATGAAGTAGATGATGCAGAACAATCATTTCATTGGTTGATTTATCTTTGCCTTACCTTTAGTGGAAACTTCTTCTTGTACTGTTCAACATGAACAAAGGAGTTGATGACCCCGTGGATTACCTTTTGGTTGGGGTTCTCACCACACCGATCACTGAAGGACAGAGGAGGCAAGTGTTAGGGCACAGACACATAAAGAACTGTAGAGCAGTGACATTATTAGCCTCCGATAACGCTGAAAGTGTTCAGGAGATTAAATTGGTACTGGGTGAGCTTTTGATCTTATAATGTGGATGAGTTTAAGTTGACATATAATCAGCTTTTCGTATGTGAAGATTGAGTCATTAAATAAATAAATCTAACAATAACATCTTTCTACAATCTCTCCTAATATTAACTTTAAATGGGACTGGCAAACTATCTTATTTTACATGACTGTTGCATGACTCCAGAGTGTATTCAAGTCTGATTATAGTGAGTCTATTGGTACCATAACTATTAAACTACTGTGTTTTAACTTACAAACATCACAGCTATTGCAGGTATGGATTGCAGGTAGTATAATCTGGACACTGTTTACCAAAACACTAGATTTTTTTTTTCTTAGAAAGCAGTCTATAATACTGGTCTAAAAGAATGCAAAAAAAAAAAAACATAGCACAAAAGCTTAAGCCCTCCAGACACCCAGGGAAAACCTTGTTGTCCAAACCCTCAAATGGTTGGAACTAGTGTGTATTATAAGAGGTGAGAAAAATTGCAGATTATGGACTGCGATTGTTGTTTAGAAGATTTTGTCAACATCGCCCACCCCTAGTGTGAATACTGCAGCGCAGACAGACCAAACACTGTATGAGAAACTGACTTTTTGATTTCGTTCAACAACATCCGGATCAGGACCGCCTGAAGCGGCTCAATCATTAGCCTCCTCCACATGTCCAATGCCAACTGCAAACAGATCAAATGACACATCAGAATATTTCACAAAATCCTAGAGCGGAGTATTAAAGACATATGGTGATACTTTGACTGAATCATACTTAATCGTCACTGATTTGTGCGGGATGATATTTAAAGTCAGTACCTCTCCGATCTCCATGAGCGGCTCATTCATGTCCACTCCCCCATAGCCGTACTGTAGGTCTGCTTCTGTTAGTTTGTTCTTCTTGATGAATTGAGTATTGAGATACCTAAAAAGTACACAGTTGTCAATGGTCAATGGTCTTTGTAAGGAGATAAAAGTAGATGATAAAACAGATGGTGTTGAATGTTTTGTGTGCGCAGGAACACCAAAACACTGCTGCTGCCAAGAAGCTACCTTTGCACTCACAGAGACTGGATGAGACGGTGTTCCATAACACCTGCGTAATCACTCTGTGGTTATTTAGTATCAGATAAGCCAGTGAAAGCCGAAACTTTCCAAAGTTCTTGGCCAGTTACAAAAATGATAATAAATATATCCTCTTTAGGACTTTCAGACCTTGTCAACATGATATTCTAAGAAGGAAATCACTGGATAAGAATACTTATCCAAAGTTACTGCCTGCTCAAACAGTAGACCATGGATGTCAAACTCATTTTAGTTTAGCGGCAACATTCAGCCCAATATGATCTCAAACTGGCCAGACCAGTAAAACAATAACATAACAACCTATAAATAATGACAACTCCAAATGTTTCTCTTGGTTTTAGTGTAAAAAAATAAAAATAAAAAATACAATTACAGTATGGAAATGTTTACATCTACAAACTAGGCTTACGCCATCAAAAGCGACAGCTAGGGGTATATCCCCGAACGCCCCCAATCCTTGATGATGTCATGACATAAGGCATCCCCGGGTCATGACCTTTCATTTGCATTTGATTTGAAGTCCATCAGACAAATAGTTCCAGAAACATGAACAAAAGAGTGTTTAGTGATTTTAAACTTTTGAGCACCCCTTGTGGGCAATCTAGAAATGGTGAATCACCCAAAATCGAATCAGTTCTTCCTCTCCATGATATTCATTGATATGGAAAACATGGAATTTCTAAACCGAACATTTTCAAGTTATCACATTCACACGAAGGATATTCACCACCGCCAGTCACACCAAAAACATAAGATCCCTGAAACTCCGTTTGGGGATATAACTATCCTTTCACAAGAAATGAGAATAACTTGAACATCCATGAACAACCTGAAATTCTTTAAGAAAAGTAAGTGCAATTTTAACATTATTATGACTCAACTTATCATTTCACATACATCACAACATAGAAATCACAGCGGTTCTACAAAATCACAAAACACTAACAGGCACAAAAAACTGCAAAATATAGCATTTAACTTTGTAATCTAAACAACTGTCAAAACTCAATGACAGCCTTGACTGTCAGTATCTTCTGTGTAATTCTGGAATTTCGCAAATTCATCCTGTGGGCTGAACTGAACCCTTTGTAGGGCCAGTTTTGGCACACGGGCCATATGTTTGACCCCCATCATATTTAATACTGGACTACTGGACATAGCAGACACAGAGGTTTAAATGTGTCATGATGGTGAGCAGCTGCAACAAGTCCTGAAAATGGATGGACAGATCTACACTTCTCTGGGTCTGCTGACTGTGAAAGTAGGGCATCTATTAGACAGGATGGTAGCTGTGTACCTGTCAACTCCAAAATTCAACAAAAAATTTCTTCATGCTGCTTTGAGGACTAAGATCTTGCCTACATTCCTAGTGTTTTCATTGGGACAAGAACACCACCCACAGATATATTGTAGAACTTAAAATCAGTTTCCATGCACACTGCCAATCATTCATATGACAGATACTTGGAGGTTGAAGGGCAATACTAAAAATGTGTTTCCAAACAACTCTGATGTATTTCAACATTTATGGGAAGTGAGGAGTAAATCAGCAGAATGAAAACTTCCAGACAGACTAACATTTACATATTTGGTGGTTGTAATCAAAGCTATCGAGGTTGGATTAGTCAGACTGTGCAGATACAATCGATCTCTGTTAGTGCTAGAGCAGTAACACTGAACAATGTCTATGATATATTCAAGCTTTGGTTAGCAGGACACAGTAGCATAAAGCTTCACAGAATTACTAATATTTCAACTAATGTAGAGTCGTCATGAAACTGACCAAGCTGTGGCAGCATTCGACAGGATGCAAAATAGTATGTGTGTATAGAGATCAGCTCAGGAAAACAAATGACTCTCTTCTATATAAAGAACTGAAAAAGACTATGTCATTGCCAAAGCCAAGAGCCTCTGTTTCTCTATAGCTGACTCTGACATAATAAATTACAAAGGCATATGCATGAACTGGCAGTCTGATGGGGAGCACACATAAAAATAGATCTGAAAAACCTGTCCAAGGGAGTATTGATTTAGAATGAATCAAGATGTGCCAAATGCCTGCTGGCACCTCACAGTACACTTTTCAAGGTATTATCTTAAATGTAGAAAAACTGGAATATTGTGGCTCGTGACAAAATCAGTAGACTCTCCATCTACGGACCAGAACAGACAGAACCAACTTTGAATAAGGAGCACTGACAAAGACGTCTCCTCATGAATGCAAACGTACACCATAGTGATTGCACACAACAGCCAGCTGACCACCATCATACACAACATCCTTAATTTATGGAAACAGTCTTATCTTACCTATAAAATACAAATTCAATAAGGCTTTGTTTTTCAGTTCATCACTTTGTTGTATTTTGCTTGTGAAAAAATAATGACTAAACAGAAAAAAATGAGACAACAGTAAAGGCTGCAGTCGCCTAGTGGCTCACCCTTATCAAAGTCCCAGTATATTGAATCCAAACAAGTGTACTCAATGTTACCTGTACAAGCAGTCCATGTAGTCAGCTCCTTTGCTGTATTCCTCCCAGTATCTGTGGTACATCACTAAAACCTTCTCCTCTGACTCCAGGACTTTCTACAATAAACACACATCAATTACATGTATTAAAGTAAGTTAATACAATCATAACATTCCCCACTTTTACCTTTAACAACTTCTGGAGAGGCTTTGTGAGTCATTACCTTGTACAACTGCCGGACATGATTCTCAAGAAACACTTTAGTCTCTGTGTATAATCTCTCACCCAAGGGCTCTGGGTATGCAACACACAAGGCATAAATGTCACTGGTATCTGAGTTCAGGAAATGCAACAGGCATCAAAATAAATATATGGAGCAGTTTACAAACATGCATATAATATAAACTAGCCTACACTGAAAAAGAAAATACTTGCACGATGTACAACACATTACATTTTGCAAATACCTCAAGATCAATATTCAAGGTGCCAATTCATTTACTACTCTTACCTACTGTGTATGAACATGGCACAAATATTGGTCTATATTTTCATAAATTAGATAAAGGTTTTCATCAACTTGGTGTAGGATACGAGAACCGATCATTCCAAGTGGCTCTCTCCACATAGTCGAGCATCACAACAGCCTTGATTGTCGTTAGTAGCTTGTTCCATGTTTCGTCAAAATCCACCACCCGTGGCTTTAAAGACATTGTACTCCTCTAGCCTAACAGAAAGGACAAAGAAACAAATCAGTTTAGGAAACACTAATAAAAACATCAGAAAAGTTTGCCTCTTTCACTGAATTTCATAATTGTACATATACTGTCCAATGTGCCAATTCATTTGAACATCTTGTCTTTTAGCTAAATAACTATTATTAACATTTATAATTGAATTAAAAACACTTTCAAACTAAATCTTCAACAAATTTCACACAAAAAATTTTATACTGAGAAAGATGGCCTGATGTTATGGTACCATGACATTAATTATAGTGCAACTACAAAATCTGGTCCAGTGTTAATAAATTCTTGGTAAACCATTCACCAAATTTTGTACATCTGACACAATGTGCACTGCTGGGAAAATGCGGTGCAAAAAGAAACATAAACAGAAGCTGTTCGTGTTTACTCACCTGCTAACTGTATTGTAGTATCAACAGATGACATAAACACAGTGATTAAGTTGGTGGAGGTGATACTAGCGTTTTAGAAGCTGAAACCTTTGGTGTAAACATTAGGTATCAATAATAAAATAACTGAACTATTTATCAGGTGACAATGGAGAATACAATAATAGACAAACTTTGGTATCACAGATTACCTGTAAGTAAGAGATACCAGGGCCTGTGATGTTTCTCGTCATTCATACCAGTTGACTTCACGTCAGAGAAAACATTGCAACATCATCATGCAATTCATCTTGCTAGCCACTTCACATTAACCGATATCCAGTTCACGAAGAAAACCTTTCGGTTACTTAATAAGCAGTCTCCTAGCAGGCATAATAAATACTGCTATGTTAAGGTTACCAGCTAGCCGAATGCCAATCCCAAAATAGGATGGCTAGCTAATAGGCTAACTAGCATCTAGCTAACATGCTACTTCTTCCTGCTCCAGTCCCAGCAGTTTTGCGGCATCAGCTAACAGTTCGTACGCTAGTAGGAAGCTAACGATAGCTCGACTGTCGTTAGCAAATGGACATCTACTATGCAATTTCACCATAATTGCACTGACAGCACGGCAAAACGTGGCTCTGAGATTAAACAAAACACATTATTGAGATCAACCGTAGGGTTCGTGTTAGTACGTACCTCTGTGCGCTATATAGTTATTATAAAACTCAAGTTTCTCCGCTGTTACAGGCTTGATTTGTCTCACTCACAGGTCTTCCCTGCCTCTTGGATTATACCATTCTAGTTCATAGGGTTGTATCGTCATACAATGCAGGTTAGTCCTTAAGCTTGTTCACTTTTTACCTTCACAGTATGTATATGTAAAATGTTAGATTGAAAACACCATGTTGTGCTTTAATACTCAATGGTAGCGTTAAAATTATACTCACTTATATTCAAGGATGTCAACACTCACCAGTGGTATCGTCTAAAACTACGGAAACCTCTTAGGGATAAACACTTAAAATACAGGTACTGTATGATAAACTGAAATTAAGATCAATTTTTTTTTACTTTGCTAAATGTTTTTGGGTAAAACTACACACCTACCGCAGATTAAAGTTATGGGTATCAGCATAACTTGAAGAAATTCAACAAGTAGCATCATGCATTTTAAATAGTGTTTGTTCTCAGAAACAATTCAGCAACGATTTCCATAAATGACAAAGGGTGACAGTGACAGGGTTTGAGTCACTGGAAAAAAAAAGAGAAATGAAAAGAAGCACTTGTATTTTTCAGGCCAAGACCACCATTCTGTGGCGATCTGCGGTACTTTTTATAAACATATTAAACTGGGAAGCACAATCAGAATCTTAAAAACATGTCTTAACATATATTAAGGCATAATTTCAGAGAATGTCTACTATAAACACAAACAGGGTCTCTCTCAGCAGCAGTGTGATGATGAAATATGAATCCAAGTTTTTGTGGGAAATTATTTGTCTAAGGTATGGTATAGCTTTCACCCTCAGAACGTCATCAGGTTCCCTTTCTGATGTGAGTCCAGCACCGTTAAAAGTCTTAAAGCTAACTGTTCACCTGCTAAGCTAATGATGGCCATGTTACAGTTACAGGTAACTATAACAGTAAAAGTAGTTTGTTTTATTATTGTTATGCTCATGTACATTTAGACAAAATAAGCCTAATTAATATTAAAACCTGAATAAAGTGTAACATAATTTCACACCTGCTAGCAAATGCTGACTTTGTGGTTGTGATTGATTTATTATTATTATTATTATTATTATTATTATTATTATTATTATTATTATTATT
>JAPTYQ010000014.1:13252540-13262800 GCA_029814465.1 Ostorhinchus cyanosoma
TGGGTGAGTGCACTTTTACCAAGATAAGAGACAAACATCACAGCCCAGGAAATATTTGCTCAATGCTTGGAAATTCGTGTTTTAAATTTTAGGAAGGCTGAAACACATAATGCTATCTTAATTCAGATAATTTTGTGTTTTAGAGCTATTCATATGATTGATTATTAAATTTATGGTTGAAAAATGTCTTATTCATCAGTTGAACCACAGCTTCGCTGTCACGTGTACCATCATCTCAAACACCTTTGTATCAAAATATTAAAATTAAAAAGAAACAATTGAACACACAGTAGAAATAAATATTTTTGTTTTTGTCATGGTCTTTCATGTTCCAAAAGCATTGGCTGTCCATCTCTTCTGGGGCAAAGAAGATTTCCTCAAAGATAATGTTTTTTAAAGACTAAATAGTAATTGATGATATTTTATGTTGTATTATTACAATATTAAATATTACCAATTAGTACTTTATTTCATTTAACTGAGTAATGCCTCTGTGATATGGATCATTTGCAATTTTTAATGCTGAATAAAAAATATTAAATGTTCAGAATGTGAAATTTATCAATAGTGGTGAAGTTGTAATAAAGTGAATGCCACCACCCTCTTCAATAATGGCTGCAAAAAAACCACAAAGCTCCCTTTTAGAGTCAGTGTTTATTTTATCGATTCTGGGATATTTTATTAAAAAAAAATTTTTTTTTTAGAGATAAACATTGATTCAAACTCAAACATAGTAGATAGCAATAATGCACATTATGCTGGATGCTGCTGGCTAAAAAAATGGAAACACTAGGCCTAATATTTAAACATGCATACAACATACAACATATTGGTGAAAAGCAACCCAGTTCGTCTATGGCTCATTCTATCATAATAGAAATGCATCAATTCTTATTACTCTAATGTCACTCAGCACTTACGTGTCATTTGCACCTTCATTATACTGAACATTACTGTTAACTTTGCACCTTACAACTTAATTATCCAGTTTTGTTTTGTTTTTTTTTAAATCCAGGTGTGTTTTCTCAATTTCATAAATTTTTCACATAGACCTTTATATCATGTATATGCATATGTGGGTCAATGAGGTGCCAAAACCAAGAGAAATATCTGTTCCAATCTGAAAATACACAGTTTCCCTCTGCAGTTCTTGTCCCTCTGTCCAAATAAAAAGATATAAGCAAAATAGATGTAAATGACCTGAAGCTGTTGCAAGATTGTCCAAGCAAAGCAGCGAATATGTTTGACAGGATCTTAACAGTAATTCGAAATTACAGCTGTCACTAAAGTATCTAACCCCCGTCTTAAGTATCAAGTATCTAACCTGTCTGAAAACACCAGTGAGTAGCTAAAACCCTTTCTAGGGGGAAAGTTTCCACAGCCTGAAAACAGAGCCAAGAGTAACATGCAGAGGATTTGTTTTTCCCCTCAGACCACTTGAATTACAATATGCACACAGGTTATCAGGGAATTTTTACCCAGTCACAGTAAAAAGTTATGATGCAAAAGTAAATTAATCCACACTTGTTTTGGTAATCAATTGTTTAAGTCACCTTGATGCAAAAAGAAGTTTCTGTGATGTTTGAAACTGTTATTTTATATCAATCGCAACCAAATGTTTATAGGTTATGGACTCTTAATTACAGAATAACACAAGTTGAATAGATCAAATGTACTCATTTGGTCACACCTATGTATGTACTGACTGTTTGGGGGGGAAAAAAGTACAGTATATCTTTATTTAGCTTGATTCAATTTGGCTGTTCCATCTCCTTAAATAGTTAACAAAGGAAACAGGATA
Organism: Ostorhinchus cyanosoma; assembly: GCA_029814465.1. NCBI lineage: Eukaryota > Metazoa > Chordata > Actinopteri > Kurtiformes > Apogonidae > Ostorhinchus > Ostorhinchus cyanosoma. The sequence goes on from JAPTYQ010000014.1 coordinate 13,254,342, forward strand.
ATCTGATTATCTCATCAGAGCACAGGTCATCTGTTTATCTGTGTATCGCCTGCAGAGGGAGCCAGCTCCCTTAGTTTCAAGTATAACACAAATAAGTGGTAGAGTGAATGTTTTCCAAGCAGTGACTACGTGTATGTAGTGCATTATGACCTGGTTATATCAGCAACAGAATTAGGGTATTGATCTGGAACACAGTAAGCCTTCTAATATTGATTAATAGTAAAAATGCAACTTACAAGTGATACTAATGCAGTACTAAAAGACATGTGAAATAGCAGTAAATAATCTCTCCTGACTGTTCATCTTCAGCACTCTACTCTCGCCAGAAAAAAATTCCTCCCCAAAGACAAACAGCAGAGCCCCTGACTCATAGCACTCTGCTGGTGGAGAGAGCAAACCATACTGTTGACATCAGGAGGCCAGTGATGTCATGATGATGTCAATGCCTCTAATTGTAAATTGCACACATACCCGCGTCGTTGGCTGTGGTAACATTTCAGTCAGAGAGAAGGCTCTGAAGCAGACAGTTGGTCTTGGAAAAGCTGAGAGTGCAGAGAGTATGGCTGTAACTGGGGATGAGACAGAAACAGGTAGGTCTACTATCATCTCTCTCACTGCCACATCTAAAATAAATAACTGATCAAAGAATAACTATGATAAAAACAACATTTTTGCATATTATTCAGGCAGGTACTTCTCAAAACTCAATGCCTCTTGCGTAATCGTGGAAGGTTTTTAGGTTTTTGTCAGTATTCTATGGAAAAAAAAACCCTGCTAATTTTAAACGGACCTTTTCTGACATGACAGATTTGTTTGTGTTCGGTGTGTTGTCATGACTGCACAGACTACGCTCTTCAACAATAAAATAACAAAAGAGGGTGTTTGAAATATTAGTCGCAATTTTCACAGTCTACTGCAACCAGCCTCTTCTGATCCGAAACATTTTTGTTCTGCTTGTCTTTCCCTTCCTTCCTCCCTCCCTCCCTCCCTCTATCTCTCACTCTTTATTTTCTTTTTCTCTCTCTCTGCCTGTCTCTCTCACTCCCTGTGAAATGCTTCAGTGCTCTGCCCACTCAGGACACATAGCAGCAGTAGCTGACGTCACTGCTTTTTCCAGGAACAGGCCCCCAGCAGCGACATGTAAATGTGACCCAGCGAATAAGATATACATTGACGTCAGTCAGCAGTCACACTGTGATTATATGCAGCTCTTCTGGCGCTGTCACAGAATTAATCATCAGCATAATAGTGGATAGTGTTAGCAAGGCAGTGTGTTCAGTGGACAGAAGGGGAAGTTGATAAGAATGGCACTATGTGTGTGTGGCTGTTTCATTTTCACACACCCATTTGATAAGATTGTTTGATCGTTATATTGGAAGATTTACTTTGTAGACCTCTAAACTGTGGGACATAGTAGAATTAAAACGCTATTCATTATTCTTGTACTGTTGTCTTTCATTAAGTGAAATACCACCTCCTGCTCAGTTGTATTTATCAGAAATAGAGAAAACTTCTGGCTTAGTCTGATTTGCCTGTCTTGTGGTTTTCAGTCTCTTCAGGCTCCACAGGTGACTTGACTGCCTGTCAGTTGCGTAACCCCAGCTCCAGCCTCCCTAAGGGGATGGTGAGTGACAGCGCTCACATCACCCAGAAACCCCCAGAGGATGCAGTGCAGAAGAGGGAGCTCCGCTTGATGAAGAACAGGTACAGACAAGCGTTCCCCCCATCAGCTTTGAACAATGACATATGTATGTTATCAGGGTTTAGGCAGGTCCATAAGAAACTTCAAATCCCAATAATATGAGGTCTTGAGATATCTTAAAGGTTAAAGGGCATATGATTTAAGAGGATCAAACTTACATACATTTACTAAAATATTCCCATTTCTATTTTCAGTTTCATGCAGTCAGAAAACATAATGCCACCAGCAAACATCTGGACCTCCTAAATTTACACTGAAACCATTTTCAAACTTGTACCTGTTCCATCTTAACTATGATAGAATGATTAGCAAATCCAGCATTCACAGTATAACAAATATCCTGTCCATTATCTTATCCCAGTATCTGATATTCAGTGAATGAAATGGTCTTGCTGGTCACAATAAATGTTGGATTTGCACAAAGTTATCAACAGTGAAATAAGAAAAATGTTTATTTATTTATAATCCTCCAGCTCAGTTTTCCAGAGTGTCTAATAGACTGTATTGTTTGATTGTATTGGATCATTGGTTTTTGAACTTTAGTTTTGAAGCCAATAGTTTGCACTTTGACTGCTACCATGTTGGCTTTTTGGAGCCAGATGTGGTCGTATTGGACAAACGGCAAAACTATAGGAACCCAAAGGCACAGGGGTGAACTAAGGCTGTGTGTTAAGTAAGCTTTACCACCTTGTTAAATGATAAACTTCATCAAGCATTGTGAACAAAGTCATTTTACTGTATTTTAGTTTGACCTATGAAGCACAACTACAGTGGAGCTGTCTGTCAGGAAACTGGCATTTTATTCAATAAACTGAAACTCAGAGACTCTATCTTAGCAGGTGTGGGAGCTGTCAGACCAATCAATCAAAACCCAATACAACAGACATCAATGCCGTCTATTTAACCTGAGATCTGATTAATGTAAAAATAATTTAATGGTGGACAAGGTCACTTATTACATGAGACCAGAATGACTGATGAAACCTGAATGAGTCCTGGGGAAAAAATGACAGATTTAATTTAGTTTTCAGTTTAAATGTACAGGAGCCTTCTCGCTGGGTACTTCAGCTTCCTCCCACCATCCAAAGACATGCACTGATAGGTTCATTTGTTTATATAAATTGCCCATAGCTGTGAATGTGAGACTGATTTGTTTGTCTCTATATGTCGGCCCTGCTGATGACTTGTCCGGGGTGTACCCTGCCTTCACCCATAAGTATCTGGGATAGGCTCCGGCAGCCCCCATGACCCTAGTAGGATAAAGTGGGTTCAGATAATGAATGAATGAATGCGATTAGGAACAGAACCTCCAACTTGGGGCCATACCCAGTGCGCAAGTATTCATGCCTCTACCACAAACCTCCCACCGCTGCATGGAGATGGTGAATGGCTCACAGTGCTATTGTATCCCCCCCTCAGCTAGGAAACACTTGATTTACACTTGACCATAATGAGGATAAAGTGGGTTCAGATGATGAATGAATGAATGAATGAATGAATGAATGAATGAATGAATGAATAGAAGCCAGAGATTTTTGGAGCTACTACCCCCAGTGGCCATCAGTGGTATTACAAGTTTAAAATACTTGTACATTGGCTTCATTTTGTAGCTGAGGTCTGTGGCCCTTGGGGGCGTCTAAATGATGGTATTCATGGGACCAAAATGAAAGAAGTGTGATCAGCAGCAGCAGCACATGTCCAGAATTAGGCCTTTTGGGACGGTACTAAAACCAAGGGTACATCCATTGAGTGTTTTGAGCTAAAACTTCATACGCTCTGGGGAGACACATCATGTATAAGTTGCAAAAAAGATGTGCAGTATGTCCCCTTGAATGAATTTGATTAGATTTTTACAGCAAATGTAAATCTACAAATACACTTATAGGATACATTGATTACTAATAATCGATGCTGACCCAGAGAAGAACATACTGGTCGATCCTATTTGCTGGACAGTGAACTTATTTATTTGTAGTATTTGAAAGATGTGTGCTACGTTCTGTCACCTAATGCTGTCACCTTCTGGGTGGACTATGTAATGCACTAAAACCATCCTAATGACAATGGATGACAATGAGTTCATGTAATAATAAGATCCACAAGCCTATTATTATCCCACCACATGATTTTCCTCCATCTATGGTGTTTAGCTGCTAACATTTAGTGTGTCCATGATTATCAGCTGTGTGATGTGTATTTGGAGTGAGTTGTCCTGACACAACTTTAAGGACTTGTGTTTACAGTAGGATATACTGTATATTTATATGTTGATAAGTCTAGTTGTTAGTAAGCAAAACTGAACAGTTTTTTTTTCTTGGTGTTTCTTTTAGTTCTGGAGCTCATTCTGTTTTCTTATTTTCTTTTTTACTTCTTCCTATCCTCCCACACCGTAATTTTATTTAGATCTTTCATCAGTCAGTTGCTGCTTCTTTATGTCTCAACAAATCCATCTTAATTTTATTCTGTTGTGTAAAATATATTTCCCAACATACAGAAATATGGTTATAATGCTGCATCCTCAGAAATTTTTTTTTTTATAATGCTTGATGAAGTGAAACGTCTTTTTGACCCACAAACTGATTTGTATTCATATTGAATGTGTGTTGGATCTGGGAGATGAGCCAAAATGTTAAGAATTTTACTTTCATGGCAACTGTTGTTGCTTCCAGGGAAGCTGCGCGGGAGTGTCGGCGCAAGAAGAAGGAGTATGTCAGATGCCTTGAAAATCGCGTGGCCGTACTGGAAAATCAAAACAAGACTCTGATTGAGGAGCTTAGAGTCTTAAAAGACATCTATCGAGTCAAAGTGGAGTGACTTCTCCTGGTTTGAAGCGGACGTTTGGGGTTGTGGAAGCCATGTGGTGTTTTTCTGTCGGGTGTCTAGAGGACTCTGTTTGTGCTTTTACAGACACACATGCACAAATACAAAACACTCCTTGTCCTTGCTGTGAAATGTGTTTACTCAATGATGTCAATGTTTCTGCCTCTGAATTATCCATGTATCACCACCAGCAAAAACAAGAACCCTTTTTTAGGTCAGGGTTATTATCAGAGAATATTACGGGAAGCTTCTTGTCCTTTTACTCAGAACCGGCAGGAGAAAAAGATAGAAAATATGTGCACTACCTGGAGCATTGCATTGCAGTGCTGATGATGGAGAAACACAATTTAATAGCCGTGCTATAGTGGTTCTACAGCCTGAATATCTAGATTTCTCACGTCACGGTTTTGCATTCCTTTATTTCCATTTTCCTGTATTAAAGGGCAATAAGAATTCATAGCCTTTTGCTGGCCAGTACCTTTTCAAGTGGGTTTGTAAAGGGGATTTACTGCTGTTTAAAACAATTGGAGTATCCACTTATTGAAGTACTACACTTAACACCTATCACTCATTGTACTTCTAACTTGGAATTTCTTTATTTATTTAGTAGATGTACTCTGCATTTTTGTACGTTTTGAATATAGTTGCATATATTATATGAAAAGTGAATATATAGTGTAATTTTAACATGTGACAGATTTTATGCCATAGCAGGCAGACAGCCATTTTATTTTCATCCACTTTCTTCAGATCGGTAAACATAGCTTCAGTCCAAATGTACGTACGGCTTTGATTTTGTCTGTTTTTGTTCACAAATCCTGCTTTTTTTTCTTATTTTTCTTTTACAGTTTCTTCTGGTGTTCTATTTCACCTTCTGCCTTAGCTGATGTCCATTTTGATCACACCATGTTTATAGGGTTGTGTACACAAATTTTTTAAATGTTTATTTGTTTCAATAAAGTTCTTGTTCAGTCTCCATGTTATTTAGTATTTCCTCTCATAGTAAGGCCAGTATTATTCCTACATAACATGGTTTTCTATAGATTCCCAAGTGGCTGAACCTAGTTATGTATGACTGTATGTGACAAGTATGTTAGATGTCATATTTTTACAGGGAAAATGAGAAGACTATTGAAACTTAAGAGTGGCTCAGTGCAAAGAAACTTTTATTATGACAGAGTCCTTGGGTTTGTACTCGGAACATGATGTGCTGTCTTCTCAGTGACTCCAGTTGACTGTGCCTCTATTCACAGACTCAGCTGACAAAGCAATGCAACATCTTCTATCATATTTTCCTTTTACTTTTTCATAGATGACAGGTATGTTGTATTACAGACAGTCCACTGCATAAGGGAAGTGGGACGAACAGACTTTCCATAAATCATACCCAGAGGAATGTGGATGTTCTGAGGGGCAGGAAGGATTGGCACAAGCTTTGGTGGTGGCATTTTCTGACATAATGGGTTCAGTTAAGTTCTGCACAATAAGAATTCGTTGCTCTAAAAGGAAAAATGTGGTCTTTATTAGTCAAGTAGTTATTGCAGGGCTAAAAAATGAATCGTGATCTGACAAGAAAGACTATGAAAGCCAGGAATTTTAGTTTTACATCATATAAAAATGGGGCTTTCCTTTCATCCTGAAAAATGTTCAACATACATATAATTATGGATATTAATTTGGGACTCTGTGCTTTCATTGCATACTTGTCTCTCATGTGTGCAGCTTGTTGTTGGGACATTATGGAAACAAAATGTCTGAGGAAACAATCCAGTACCACTGAGACTTGCCCTGCACCTGGGCCTATTGTGAAACTAAATTCCTGCACACTTTATACCAAAATACAGCCAACTTCCACCCTGACTGAGACAAAACTACTCCAACGCGCAAGTCAGGAAGAGGAAATGCAATCTGTTCTGGCTTTAATGTGGTTGGGGAAGTGCATTCTTATGGCAAAACCTGGTTCATTTACTTAGTGGTAGACCATGGATGTGATTCCAATTAAAACATGCAAAAGGCTCATGTGTAGGCACAAATCATCTGAGAGCAACTGTAAAATGTTAAGAGTTTCTCATGCTTTCAAACAACTTTCTTGAACTTGGATTTCTTTGTCTTGCTTTTATAAAGTGTTTCTAATCCACCCACAACTAGGAGGACATTAGGAATTAGAAGAAAGCCAAAATAATCTGCTTGATGTCACACAAAATACTTGTCCCTGCCTTTTTCAGCTTCCATCAAGTGCAATACAGCACAGCACCAGCAGGCTGCACTGCAACACCATGCCTCATTTTAGAGAACATTGTGACAACCAGTCCAATCATGCATAAGAATAAACAATGAATAGACAGTTCATTGTCCAGCATCAGTCAGTGATAGATGCGTACTGTGTTGTCTTGCACGCCAAAGAAGGATCAGGCGATTCCTCAAGACCCTGCTTTGTTTACATGAACCCTTTGTTAATCTGACTTAATCCTGCAAAGAGATTTAATATGAGCCATTTTTCTTCTGTCAAAGTCCCTATGGATTTGCTAGTCATTAGTCAAGATAAAATAATTAACTGGCGCAAGTAGCCTAAAGGAAAGGAGGAAGTAAGTGAATTTACAAAATAGATCATAAACTGTCATTTACAAACAGAAGGTTACTTGAGTTTGACCAGTATTTGCAGATTTGAAAATCTTAAGGAACCCTGATGGTATTCTCTTTTTCCCTGTGTCATATTCATCCATTTTAACGTTTCTCGGTATTTCCCAGAGTCTGTCACAATTGTTTATTTATTACACAGTTGTAACCACCCATGTGAACCGGAACCTTTTCCACAACAGCTACAGCTCTGTGGCTTTTTAAGACATCTTTAGGTGCTGTCGGAATATTGTAATTTAGACAATCACAGGAATTTCAGGTAATGCGATTAAAGCACTGTAGCTCACAGTAGGAGGACTAGATCGACTCAGTAACTGTAGATAAAATGAAAGGCTTTGTGTGCAATTTTTGTGTGATTTATGGAATGAGTGCAACAAACAAAAATATCCAAAAGACGAACGTTGCTTTTCAGCGTGATATTAGAGTATAATGTGAATGAATTGAATGAATATTAAGGTTTTGTTTACAGCATAAAGCCTTTGTTAAAATGTGTTGGTATACGCGACACTGACAGGCTTTTAACGGTTTTTTTTAACTGTCTTCATAATTCAGAGCTTGTGAGTGGTCCCTGAAAGCAGCACGGCAGCGGATGTAGCAGCTGCAGTCTACAGTATATCGGCAACCATGTAGCTCTGAGAGCAAAAATATCCTTTTCCGACTTGCTTAAGTCTCGTGTCCTCATATTCATTCATGCCACCCTAAATTAACTGTTTATCACAATGTGTTTGAGGAAATAACTGGACGCTCTGATGGGAATTATAAGGCGAGGGAGTCGACTGTGAAATCGACGCCTATTAATATAGAAGCACTGTCTGTCTGCCGGACCAACAGCCAGGGCTTCTCTCATTTATTAGCCTTATCTTGGCGTTTTATCGGGTTTAAATGACTTCGCTAGTTCTACGCAGTGTGCTTTAGAACAAAGGTGGAGGACGCTCAGGGGTTCGGTTAGTAGTTTGTGGTACCGTCAGGTCCGTGTATCCGCGTTACCGCCCCGTTTTTTCTCCGGTTGTAACGTTCACGGCGCGGCCAGGAGGGAGGAAGCTGAACATAGGACTGTGGGCTCGGACTATCCCTACGAACAGCCTACACCATGGGGAATACAACGTCCTGCTGTGTGTCGTCGAGCCCCAAGCACCGGAGGAACAACCACTCCAGGCTGGAGCCCTACCGGCCCGAGCCGGAGCTGAGCCGGGAGGACACGGGCTGCAACCTCCAGCACATCAGCGACAGGGAGAACATAGACGGTAAGAGAGGAGCACAGGAGGATGCCTGTCTCAAACTAAGACTCCAAATTATTATG
>JAPTYQ010000014.1:13424424-13436650 GCA_029814465.1 Ostorhinchus cyanosoma
ATCTAATTGTATACATCAGGTTTTTCAAGACAAAAAATATCACACTGATCATGTAGAGGGCTTCAAAACTCATGTATGAAATATATGTTCAGCGTTATAGGGTTAAGTGGTAGATCTACTTCACAGATTTTCACAAAACTAAAAACTGTGATCTTTTTAGTAAACATGAAGACAGTACATATGCTAGCATTTACAAAATATGCTTTTTAGCCTTTATTTCAAAACAGATGCCAGGCCTCGTTCACCAGCACTTTCTCATTTTCCTGCATCAGAGCCATGATCGTTTTTTAAGTTGCAGAAGCATTAATTATCATCTATATTCTTATGACAAATCCCATTTTCTTTGTGATATGAGCCCCATACAAGAGCATCAGACTGACTGCGTGGGCGTACGGACGTAGAAACAGAAGAGACAGATCCAGAGAGACGTCAAGAATACTGTAAACGTGAGGAACAACAAAGCTCGGAAATTTGAAACGGTGTCGCTGTAGGAAGTACAACAAAGGACTTCCCATTGAAGAATCAATATAGATATGAGATAGAGGTATCAAAATAGACAAAAAAAAAAAGAAAAAGTTCAGTGGGTGTAAACTGAGGAGACCACAACTTATGAAGTCAAATGTAATATCAGTTCTTTTTGTCTTGCACTCAGAAAACTGGAGGGTAACAAATAATATTTCTGTAACATTTCAATAACCCTGAAATGATAAAAACAGCAGAACTTACCCTCATTTTCCTTCATTTACTTATAATGGGTGAAATTCCACATGTCTATAAAAACATCAACTTTGTTTCAATTTACTTCAAACTTGGCACAAGAATAGAGAGTGCTGACATCAGCATACACATAACCATGAAAAAAACATTTCTTTTTACATGAGACCAACAAAATATTTGATGTTTCCACATTTGATGCCTCAACATATTTATTAATAGACTGAATTTGCGAATGGTCATTGGCAGAGGACAACGGAATCAGACAGCCACCGCACGTGTGCAGTAGAGCCAAGGAGTTCTCCTGAGAGTCTCTTACACATGGAGGTAGAGCAGGTAATCCTATAATTGAAAGGTTGGTGGTTCAAACCCAGCACTGTCCTAGTTTAAGTTTTAGCAGAACATACTATGTATCATTGGGGCAACAGAATAATTTAACTCAGTACCATGAACTGCAACCTTGAGAAAACTGAACATCTTTACTGCAGAAGGTTGCTTTAAAATTTTAAATAAGCTCAACATTTTCTTTTTTACAGTGTAGCAAGATAAGAAACTAGAAGAATGTCAGTAAACATGTACCAGATTTAAACTAATAGCACTTGCACTTTCTGTCTGACAGGCGTAAACGCACATCACATTAACTGACATGAATGATCTTATGTCTAGTTTGCAGTAACACTGAATTATATATCTTTATATTCATCTGATTAAGATTATATTTGTAAAGAGTCTTATTGGAGCAAAACAAATAGAATTTCCATTCTGGTCAGGCAGCAGTGTGTATAAATATGTCGGGCTGCGAAGGATAATGAGCCTTGATTTCAGGTTCCATTACCGCTGAACTACAGCGAGTCCCATGAATCCAGCCTCTGACACATCAGCTTCAATGAGTTATTAAAATAACCTCAGACTGCAACCAAAAACAGCTCAGAGTGTTGAGTGTCCTTCAAGGATACCATTTGGAGGTGGTGAGCATGTGGCTGATGGATTTCTGTCATATGCCCACCCTGAGTAAAAAGTCCCAGAGTACCTGCCCATATGGTGGTTCAGGCTGAGACGTCTGCTGCGGATCTGTGAGGAGAAGAATTAGACTCAAGTGTCCTAAAAGATACTCACCATTTCATGTAGTGCAATATACAATACATCCCATTATATTTCATCACTGTAGAATTGAAAATGCAATAACAAACATTTTCCACAGAAAGCTCTGAATCTTTATGAAATCGAAGGAGGTTTTTAGTAGAAAATTCCTTTTCTAATTTTTTATTATTATTTTTTTTTTAATCCTTTATTTAACCAGGGGCTAGTTTCTGGTTTACAGCACAACTTTAGTACAACCCTGTAATGCAATTAGCGAGCTAACGATGGTTGAGCAAATGCAGAGGCTAAAGAACACGAAATCTGTTTCTGGACTGGTTGTGTTGTTACAACTATTTGTTATGAACTAACAAATGAAGACTTCTGTTTCAAGGACATACATTTATGAGGGGCGTCTATACGGTGTTCCAATTTTACATTATTTGCAATGTGATGGAATTCGCCAAAACTGAGGACGACCTTATTAAAGCCAACTCTGTGCTTTCATTTTGTATTCATTTTATTAATGCATGATAATAAAAAAAAAAAATACAGTTTTATGTGATTTGAAGCATCTATAATGTTGATTTTGATTTGCTCCTTTTATGATTGCTTTTGTTGTTGATGCAGAATAAACATATAAGCATGTATATGTGACTAAAAATAAAAAAACATGATATAAATGTATGTTTCTTAAGAAGATAAATATCAATTGGCACCATGTTTAATTGTATAATAAATATTATAACAGGTGTGGTTCATGGTTTGCATCTAAATCCTTCAAACAAGCCGATTCTGCGCCCAGCAGGGCCTGATGTTTCTTCACATTTTAATGAGAAAATGCCAAATTCAGAAGAAAACCTAATATCCAAATAGAATGTATTTATTCATTTTAATCGTGTTTTATTAGTGTGCACGTAAACATAGTCTTTCGATGGATAAAAACAGTAAATCACAGCAGCAATTCCACTTGTTCTGGCCTCTCAAAAACATTTTATGAGTAATTGATGTGTTTTTGTTGTGTGATTGTGAGTTTCAATGAAAAGCAGCATCGTGTGAAAGCTTCGGGTAATGACAAATTATACCGAGGTGTATTCAAAGGATCAGTCAAGCGTTGTGGTCTTTTATATAAATATTCTTTGTTCTTTTTCCCGTGTATGTTTGCTCATTCATGTTCATGTGCGCTGCTTTAACGGTGAAGGTGACAGGTCCTCCAAGTCTTTAGATCTCAAGCTGTTCGTCAGATATCTCAGCTATTATCCCCGGTGACGTTAGCGTGTCCTTCTGCTTCTGCGTCTCCCTGGTTTTTTGGGGGGTTTTTTTTCCCCCTCATACGTCCCTTTTTTTCCTCACACTAACCACCCACTTCACACATGTACTGTACCCTTTTTGTTTCCTCTGGGGTTTTGCTTTGAAAACCAACAGCTTTTCCCTTTTCCACTCGTGGAGCTCTCTGCTAGATTAACACGCAGGGATTTGAAACCGTCTAAGATTTAAAACACAGCCAATTTTTAAAGCTGCAAATTTTTCCTCCGGGTAATAAAAATTAATTGGCCCATATGTAATGAAGCTTAAATATTTGAGTTAAAATGCATCACAAGCGTTGCCTGTCAGTCAGAGGATGTGTCTTTGTCTCAGTCGTACTCTCCTGCCTCGCTGTGGTTGATGTAACGCTAAAGTCGTTGAGTTTAAAGCAGCACAGCTGTTTGATCCGCGGCGCCCTGGGGAAATGTAGTAGACTTTAAGTATACGTGTGGTATCTGAGAGTATACTAAGTACACTACGTTTATCCAGGGGAGCACGCTGCCTGCTGGGGCCCAAAGAGGAAACAAGGCAAACCTGAGCACCTCCAGCTGAGCACTGGTTAAAAACCGCTCTGAATGCCAGTCACTCCACTGCTATTTACTTTAACTGTTTTACAATTACAATCATAAACACCACTACAGGTACTTGGGGAATTTTATTTTTTAATGACTTTACCCTCAGGATCAACAAAATGAATGTGAATCTGTACTTTATTTATCGTGCTCTACATGTTGTACCGGCACAACAGCAGTTACTGTGACTGTGTTGCCCATTTTTATTTAATTTAATTTTATTTAATTTTATTTAATTTAATTTTATTTTATTTTATTTTATTCATTTATCTTCTGAACCAGCTTATGACTGACATACAGAGATGAACAACTAATCACACCTTTGGGCAATTTTAGGTCGACCAAATTGCTATCCAAGTGCTATCCACTGCAACACTGTGTTGCCTTTTCTTTTCTTTTCTTTCTTTTCTTTTCTTTTCTTTTCTTTTCTTTTCTTTTCTTTTCTTTTCTTTTCTTTTCTTTTCTTTTCTTTTCTTTTCTTAAACCAGGTATGTCTCCTTGAGATGAGGGATATCTTTTTTTAAGGCCAATATGACCAACACAGTAGCGATACAGTCACATCACGTCAGTTTACAATAAAAGCATTTGCAAACTAAAACTTATACAATCAAAAAAAAAAACATTGATTCCAGTGATTTCACTGTGACTTTAAAACCATTGAAAGGAGTCAGTGTTTTACAGATGGAGCTCAGACTGAAGCTTGTTCCAGGCATCAGGAGCTGAAAGCCTTTTCTAATTCAGTCTTTATCTTTGGAACAAACATTCCTCTTTTTATTCCTATTTAAACACATCAATAATCACCTTTGACCAGTGACTACATACTGGTTCCCAGTTACACCATATCAATCAAGAATAAATCACGCTGTCATAATTATTCCATGAGAACAGGTCAAACTCTCTTATTCCAACAGTGCAGATTATGTAACTGATAGAACTCCTGCTGTTACTCAGTAATGGAAGGACTATTCAGATCTTCCGCACCCTGAAAAAATTCCACCCAGGTTATGTAATCAGAACATTCAAAAAGTAAAAGGATTATTCACAAAATGTAGCTCAAGTATGAAAACATGTCATAATATTGTGCAGCAAAATGGTCCTTGTCAGTGCGTTAGTAATATATGATGTTTGGGGGTAAATATTACAGTGCTGGTGCTGTATTAATGTGTGTGTTATAATTTATGTTTGTGTATTATGTATCTACATGATGTTTGGCAGTTTAATCCATCAGCAGTCCATCATATTCGAATATATCACACACTGCCCAGATAAGAAAAAAAATAATAACAATGCATATACATAATATTTCATTGGCTCACCTTTAGTTTTTATTACAAGACATATTCACTGTTGCATTATTTATGACACATAATGCGCAATATCACAGTAAATGCCCATAGCTGCACAATTTCTCACCAGGATCGTGTACTGATGATGATGATGATGATGATGATGATGATGATGATGATGATGATGATGATGATGATGATGATGATGATGAGTCCATCTGCTCCATCACGTCACGTCCCAAAGGTTCTCAGTGTGGTTCAGGTCTGAACTCAGTGGGTCCAGTTCTTGTGTATAAACGATGTCTCATAATCCCTGAACCGTTCTTTTACAATCTGATCCTGATGGTGTCATTTTGGAATATGTCTGTGTCATCAGCAAAGAAAAAATCCACTAAGCAATAATTAAACTAAATAAATTAACTAAATATATAAAAATCAACTAAATAATTCATACTAATTCTGATCTTTCAGTTTATTCAGGTTCATTTGACCTCATTTAATGGACACATAATGTAGACCTGAACCGACCCCAGATCATAACACTGCCCCCGCAGGCTTGGACTGTTGGTGCTAGGCATGATGGGTAATTACGTGATCCTCCTCACCTCTCACCCCGGTTCACACATCACTCTGGGGTTAATCTGGACTCATCAGACCACATGACTTTATTCCGTTGAAACACAGTCCAGTCTTTATGCTCACTATCAAACTGGTGGTTGTTTAACCCATAAAGTCCCAAATATACACCGAAGACCAAAAGCATCTACTGAGGTTAATGTTTAATACCTGTTAATCCATTAATCCTATCAATACATGTGGATAATATTTGTAAAATCCAGTTTGTCATCTGTTCATGGTCATCACATTTGACCCATTTGGACGTTCAGATGCTCTGTAGTTACCATGGAAACACTGTCATCTTCTACAATATTGATCCACTGGTAAAAGCCATGGAGTTGAATCAATGACAGTGGATGGACATACTGCGTTTATGTTCAGTTAATGATAGATTTTACTGAAAAAGTCCCTTTTTCTGCAGGTTTCTCTGTTTTTGTTGCATTAACCCTCAAATGTAATCTCAGCATGATGATTAAAGTACATTAAATATAGGAAAGTACCTGATTTTCACTGAAAAAAAGCTAAATACAGAGGATAATATCATCATAAATGGTGATAAACTACTTAAGAAAGGTTAAATAGAAAAAAATAATGATTTGTGAACTGAGACAAAAGTAGCACTGGGTCTTTATGGTTAAGAAATGAAACGATCCTCGTTGGATAAAGAACTTGTAGAAAATGAAACATTAATCACTACAGTTTTTATCCAATAGAAGGATCTGAACTTTGTGCTGAGTTAAATCCATTTGGCCTATTTTTGGTGTATGTTTAACAGGCTATGAGAACCTTGTATCTCTAAAATAAATAAATAAATAAATAAATCTACATTGTATTAGTTCAGCTTTGAATGATACAAAGCTGAAAACAGTTAATCCCAGGGGACTGGATTAGTCTGTTATGTGCTTCTCATTAAATTGTGATTCCATACAAGTCATTTTGTGTTTCATTTTGGTTTTAGAAACAATAATAAATGCCATTTTGTTGAATCAAGTATTGGGCTTATTTTGAAACAAACATATATTGAAGCATCCCTCATGTTCCTTTGTTTCTATATAACCCAAATCATACTTCACTCAAACTGCAGTAACATGATCTTCAAACTACTGTCAACATTATATTAACTTTGTAAGAGAATTTCAAGAGTTAAGGAGGATGTTCTGAACCTATAAATGAAACTCAATACTGTTACTTCTTACATGGTTGACATTACTTTACAGTCTCAATAATATAGTGCTTGTGTGTGTACAGTTTTACAGATGTTTCAGGGCGTTCCTCAGATGCTCCTCTCCAGAGCACAACTCCACCATAAAGACACTATCACGAGTGACCAGGACTTTACGCACCTTCCGCCAGGAAAAGGACCAGCGTGCATCTGCTCCTGCTCTATCCTTATCCATCCGCGACTCCACCAGGGAAGCAAGTCAAGGAGTTCCGTCTCCGTCGAACCCAGACTCTGCTGGTTCCCATGGCGCTGCTGCCAACAGTCCCAAGCCGAAAGTGATCCTAGTGGCTCACTACAGGGAATAAGAACAGCCAAAGCACGGCAGCGTGTGCAGAGAAGGAACATTTACATAGAGGAGAAAAGCGTCAGAGTGCAAGTCTCTAATTGATACACAAATCCTCTTATTAACAGAAGAGACTGAGTGCAAAGTGAGCTCAGTGGGAGTCTTAAATACAAACTGGGTTGCTCTGATCCCAGGGGAGGTTGTTATTGCTCTCTGCAGTCAGCAAACACACAAAATCCTAGGTTCACCCTTTACACCACAGGCTACAAGCAGGAGACCAACATAAGACAAGGGCTAAACTTGTAGCAGTGTTTCATGTTCGGATGATTGCTTTAGAATGTATTCCTTTCACATCCATCATACCTGGGAGCACAAATGTTGCATTAAAGCTCACTTACCTCTGGGGACACTTGCACTGACTTGTGCAGTTATGCCTTCATGCAGTACAAGGGTCAAATAATTACAATGAATGCATTTGAGCTCCTGAATGCAGGTCAGAACACAAAGGCCCTCATTTATCAACCTTCGTCATTATTTACGACAGCGTTCACGTGCGATTCATCCAACAGTCGTATCACACAAGTTGCAGAGTCTGAATCATCTGCAGTTGAAAACATCTCTCCTTTAAATCCTCCCCGACATAGTGATGCAGAACACGACTGAGAAATGACCTTGAAACACTAAATATCAGGTCTAGATGGATTAATTACTCTGAAAAGTGGCATGAAAAGGAATCACTGCTGTTTGCATCAATAAGCAAATATTGAATTCATTTGTCTCTGAAATAAAGTGGATTTTGTATGTAACAGTAGGACTGATATTAGAGCTTAAACCACAGTTCTTTATGTGAGAGGGGACTATGGTAACGCCCCAAACTCATTACAAAGAAATGTGTTCTGAAAGACACCAGGTGGAACCTCAAGAGACCATGAAGAGAACATGAAACCCTGTTCACCACCTCTGCTTTAATATAAGACCTAATGCACAGATACGCCTTTGTTTTAGCTGAATAATGGTAAAAACGTGAAGGCACAGGCTGCTTTTGGTCTGCTATTTTTAGCCGATATCCTAGAGCTTATGTTCCATTTAATGATGTTTCAGATAAAGTCGGGCACAGGTGTTAAGCCTTCAGCTGCACAAACCCGGTCTGGTCTGGACCTGGTCCCACAAAGCCTAGAAATTGTGAGCTGCAGGGTCAGAATGTGACCCGGATTCTGACAGCAGAGGTTCTGGAGAAACAAACTGAGGTGTACGGTAATAAATTAAACAATGCAACCCAGTAATGCCACTTTAATAAAGAGAGGAAGGAAAAGCTGGATCACACATTAACAAATACATCAAATATTTCACTAAACATTCTGTACTTTGTATTTTCCTAATTGAATAGTGGACAGATTTTTTTTTTTTTTTTAGATTTAATAGTGATAAAATTATTAAATAGATGCTGCAATGGCTTAAAAAACAAAACCTTCTATTGGAAAAATGCACTTTTCTGAGAGGACTAAAACAAATTTGCTGTTGTCTTGCTGGATATTATTTGGCAGTGGAACCTTGTATTCCTTATTACAAATAACATTCTGCAAGAAAGATTGTTGTTTTTTTTTTAAAGAAGTGCATTTTTTCAGATAGGTTCATTTTTTCGCTCGCTGTGCTGTTTCTGTGTCAGTTTTTTGTGTTGGACACAGATCTTTCCTCTGGTACTGAGTAAAAACCACATTTGCAGCTCAACAACACAGATCATAATGTTGCAAACTTTCTCTGGTGAAATCAAAATAAAAGAGAATTTAAACATTTTTAATCCTAATACCAAAAACTCTGGTTATCCTTTTAACTGTAAACACTGTGAGGGTTTTTTTCTTGCGCAATATGACACAAAGTGAATTTATTTAAGGGGTGAATAATGACTGAATATGTTTACATGTCAATCAGAATACATCAGACAGGTTTACTCCGCTGCACCTCTTGCATATGCGAGCTGACACGTGTCATGGGATTTGAGCGTAGCCCTCGCTCCCCATCTGATTGATATACGCCCTACATTAGGTAATAATAATAATAATAAACTTTATTTATATAGCACCTTTCATACAAAAATTGTAGCCCAAAGTGCTTCACATTGATAAAGAATTAAAATACAATTTTAAGACAGGGGTGAAATAAGAAATACATAAAAATGTGATTACACAAAATTATAAAAGTACAGGAAATAAAATGAAATTTGCACAAACTGATTAAACAGAAATGATAAAATTTCAATAAAATAAATAAGAAATGTATAAAAATGTGATTACACAAAATTATAAAAGTACAGGAAATAAAATGAAATTTGCACAAACTGATTATACAAAAATGATAAAATTTCAATAAAATAAGAAATACATTAAGATTTGATGGGTGCGAATGATTGTGCTCCTTGTTTGCCGTCGTACGTTCGTTTGATAAATGAGGGCCATGTCCAGGGTTATTAGAACAGGGATGTCCACCGTCTGGCAAAACAAATGCTTGGAAGTAAGTCACATCATGAGCTTGTGAAGTGACAACTCACCAGAGGCCTGTTCGCAAAACACATGTGGATCGTCTGCTTTTAAAGAACACACATTCAATGTTGCGAGGTTTTGTGAATTTAAGTGTTTTTGGACTAAAACCTGTTGTTTGTGTGAACTCAGATGTGTATATTTTTAGACGATTTGTTCATGAATGTTCAGTGTGTGTGCGTGTGTGTGTGTGTGTGTGTGTGTGCGTGTGTTCGCTACGTGCCAGAAATTAGCATGTTTATTTGCTCAGTATTAGCATGTTAGCAATGGACATGGAAATAAGCACGAAAGCACTTTACTAGTTCAGAAGAACCAGATCGAGAGGTAGACGTGAAATTGCATTCCCTCTGCTCCAGTAATTCAATTACAAAAAAAAAATCCACATAACTAGGCCGAGCTTTTTTGCTTGTGTTAATGAAGTATCTGTGTTACATAAGTAAATAATGTCATTTCTAATCCGAGAAATAATTCGAGAAGATTTTGAAGAAGCACAGCGTTCTGTGGTGGAGATTTGATAAACTCGCTCTTTTTTTAGCGTAAACAGGGTCATGAGATATTTCGTCAGTAAAAGTGTGCAGCTACTGTTAGTCGGATTATTCTTTTTTTTTTTTTTTCAATTATAATTCAGTTGATGAGGGAGGTAAATATTTTTCCCGACCTCATTTTCATGCCTGATATTGAGGATTTGATACAGAGCATTACAGATTTGTTAACAGTGTAAATCAACATTTTATGCAATTTACAACTGCCTTTATTTACACTTTGCATATGGGGCTTCTGTCATACTGTTGGAACTGGAATAAAAGCCATTAAAGGTTCATTTTATCATGCTATAAGGGATATGTCATGACTTTCCACTGCTTTAAGTTGTTTGGTTTACTTGTCTAGTCTTTCTGAAGCTGTTCATTGTCTAGTGGCAATGTGGATTTGTCTTTCAGTGTGTTTTTGCTTATGTAATATAAATTAAATCATATCACAGACACATTTCGAAGTCTTTTTTCTATTTACTTCACAAAGTGTGCGCCTCTGTGTTGTTTTCAGAAACTGGGGCTCGTGTCCCTTTCTTTTGTTTGCTTTGCTCGTAGTCATATTCTCATGTTGATTAATTCATGAAATATTAAAACAGGCATTATTTACAGGGAGGGAGGCAGATTATAGTTCCAAATTACAGCTTTCATCGCAGTGAGAAACACTTACAGTAGACGCTGAGAAATGATATTACAACCGATTTGCCATGAAAGAATAATGAGGTAAGGGATGTTGAACAAACACACAAATACATCAATATTATCAGCCAATACTGGGGCAGCTGCTCTGTCTTTTATGTTCAGCATCGTTCCAAAAGTGACAAGAGTGCACAGCAGGAAAAAACTCTAGATGATATATATTAACCTTCAAACATGATCCAAATGCACAAAATATGCCATAGTTTTGTCAAACAGCATGCAGGTTCAAGTCAGACAGAAATATTTAGACAAAGAAAACTTCAATCTGAAGGTTTAGCTTCAAATCAAAGTCATTTCTTTCAATACCACAGTACAGGGTTTTGCAAGTAAAGTTTCACAAAGCAACCATTTGAACATGTGGAGTTAAAACCTCGACAAGTTTGGCCAAAAGGACCCACATTCTAACATACACTCAACTTTTCACTGGATCACCTTTAGCTTTGATTACATGTCATTTTATAAACATAATGTCAGCGAAACCAGACCTGAACCAACTGACGCAACCCAGATCCTAAAACTGCCCCAGTGCATGATGGGTGATCACTTCATCCGCCTCTCCTCACCCTGCATCCCTCCAGAACAGGGTCAATCTGGACTCATCAGACTACTTAACATTTTTCCCAGCTCCACAGTCCAATCGTTACGTAATTACCTATTTTCTTACTTAAATCCAGGTGGGGACTTTTTTAGGGCCAGGCCATGAATAAAGTATTAGAAAAGTTAAGTGTTTCTTCAAGTACGTATTCTGAAACGGCTTCTTTTGCACTCTGCACTATTTCTTAATTCTTTCCAGGTGTGAAAAGTATTTGAGTGTTACCTTCCAACCTTCGCCACATCCTCAGGGAGGTAAACCTATCGATCAATGACAAAAGAAACGTCTGTAAAACTGTCGACAACATGCAAAATACTGCAACTCCAAACCTGCTCCTGCCTGTTTATTATCTGTTTATTATCCGTTTACATAATATGGAGGTTTCCTATGTTTTAAGTAAGTGTCACAGCCCAACGAGGAAAATGTATAATCATAACATGAGCACAGTGGAAAGTTTATTATCATCCACTGCAGTCCAAGTCTGCAGGAGCAGTGAGCTACATTAAACAGAAGTAACATGAAACATGAAACTTTTGTCTGAAACACTGATGAGAACTTTACCGTTCAAAAGAAGGTTCTATTTTGGGATCTGGAATCAGATCCGATCAGATCAGATAACTGGATCACTTATAATAACACATGTGTGCTTCTATAAAACTGGTCCTAAAAACAGAACATTAAATAAAAATGCAAACCAGATGGAAACTAATGTTATGAGGCCAGTTTGGAAGCACTTCACATATATTTAAAAAACAAAAAAAATTCATTGAGATAAAAGAAACTATTTTTCAGATAAA
>JAPTYQ010000014.1:13552149-13585106 GCA_029814465.1 Ostorhinchus cyanosoma
AAAATAGTCAAAGTGGTGGGTCAGTCCAGTTTTATGAGTTGGTTTCCATTTGTCTGAGACAGACACAGAATTATGTAAAAACAACTGCAAAGGTTCCCCTTAAACTTGATGGAAGTCTAAGACATGAGAAATTAAATTCTGGAGCAGGTCAAACACAAGGAGTGAAACCTCTTATTTATAAAGGGTTTGTTTCATTGAGCAGACTGTGAAGCCATTGCAGATGTTTCCGAAGTCCTTCGTCTTTCTTAAAGGATGTTTTCTTTCCAGATTAAAATGAAATTTTACATTTTCAAACAGCTGTGCATATTTCAACTGCATCTCACCACAAACGTAGTAGATAAGTTCATGCTTTTGTTATTACAATGTTTTGGTGCAGAGACTGAAATTAAAACTGTTGCTCATCCACTTTCTCTTATGTGTGCTTTAGTCTGCAGTCATGCGTGCAAGTATGTGTACGGAGCAGATAGATAAACGGATGCTTATCAGGACACAGTTCCATCATGTAACTCCCTCAAACACTCCAAACTGTCAGCTTTACACTTCTATACCCATGGATTAAATTGCTACAATATGCCCCCTTTTGATCTGAAACTAAACAACAAGATCTCTTTGTCTCTTTTGTGTACAGTTTACCTAATATACATTTTTTCAAGGGCACATACATTATATACTGATTAAAATGAATGAATGAATGAATGCTTACCAGCTGCAAAATGTCCTCATCCTTTGGCATCACGCAGAGTTCCAGTGAAGCATCACTGATTGCCGCAAGGATGAGAGGGATGAGACAGAGAGTAAGAGAAAGAGAGACAACATGTTAGAACACATGATTCAGACTGTGAAATCCCAGCAATTCTCTAGAAATGATCAAGGAATGCTTCTTAGAAATACTTTATTGAACTTCACTGACTCCATCTTTGCACTATTAATCCGCAAATATTCAGTACTTGAATGATAGGATTAGATGGATTCTCCATGAGACCATTTTCTCAACATTAAAGATGAAATTAAATGACAAAAGCTGATAAACTTACCTGTTCTGGATCAAGGCTATAACTTGCGAGTAGGTCTTCCCAATGATACTTTCGCCATTCACCTTCACTATCCGATCCCCTGGACAGAATCAGAGCACACATTCAAAACCTGCTGTACACCTCAAACAGCAAAACGACACACAGAAAAAGGATCTCCAATCAGTTATCGACCAAGGAAACCACTTTGGAGAAACTCTCTTCCAGCACAAACACATCTCTGTATATGGATCAAAGCAGAATAGCAATAGCATCCTGGGTGCGTGGAACTTATTTATTTGTAAGACCTTCATGTCAGGATCCATCTCCATTTACCTTTTTTGAAGATGGCCATCTTTACAGGAAGAAGAGGCAAGGTGAGTTTAGGAGAGAAACTAGATAATTGTGGGAAAACACTGCTCTCCTGTGTCTCAGGAGAGGAGACTGGACAGACAAAAGCGATCAGCTTAGAGGGGGCTGTCCAGGCCACTTAACATTTCCTGTAATAGAGTGTGAACCTTGCAGTAATGCTGACAGGAGAAGCATACAGCATTTCAGTCGTCGCCTCTATGTCAGGTAAAAATTGAAGGAGCTGATTCATATTCTTTTTTTTTTTCTCATAAGAAAACTGAAGCAAGGAGTATTTTTAACCTGCTGCTTAAAAAAAGAAATGGTTCACAGATTAATATAAGAAGAAAGAAAGTGGGAGATGTAGGAAAAACAAAATCAAGGCAGGTTGGAATAACAGCGTGCTTATTACACTTTGTACAGCCTCCCACGAAGGAGCCATCTGTTATTTTGTAACTCATATCTGTTTGGACTGGCAGGTTACAAGGAAGTGGAATTACCTACAGATGTGGAAAAATTTTGGCATCAAACGGCACTTTGGGGTCAAGTGGGAGACAGAGTTAATCATAAGATCTGGTGGTTATCGGTAGGAGTGTAATCCGTCCATAGAGACTGTGTGTGTGTGTGTGTGTGTGTGTGTGTGTACGTACCTGTACAGAGTCCAGCTCCGTGGGCGGGGCCTCCCTCCTTCACTTGCTTGACGAAAATGGTGTCCATTGGCTCCAGACGGTTTCTCTGTCTCCCTGGCAACGAGAGAGAGAGCACATGCACCCAGGCGATTGGTCACACAGTGAGGAAGAGCAGCAGCAGAGTCAGAACTAGGCCATATAATATAGCACACAGAAAATATTAAGAGCTTATTAAAGCAACACTGGAACCTCAGTGCTCATATTTTCTACAGTCCTTCAATTTGATTTCTCTTTCCCGCTGTTCTTTCGTCTTGGCTTCTCTGGATAAAATCAGGATCACTTCCACATTGTGATGAGGTATAAAAACAGGCCTGGGAATCATTCAAAACTTTCTGATACCAGTAAAGATATTTTGGCAATACTGGCTCTCAAACAGCACTTTAAAAAAATTATTCAATTTTTATAAAAACTAAACCACATTCTGAGTTGTGTGAGTATTGCAGTCTGGACCACTTAACGGAGGCCAAGTCTTTACCGAGACAAGACCAGTGGTTATGACCAGAACAGATAGATAGCAATGGCCTACTGGCCTTGTCTATATTTATCATGAATAAAAATTTAACTTTGGAACAATCTGTCACCACATCTTCCATCCCTACAATGTCACAAAAAGTTTACACCTCAATTCACAATTCCAAAAAAGTTGGGACACTGTAAATGTAAATAAAAACTGAATGTAATGAGTTGGAAATCTCATAAACGCCTCCTTTATTAAATATAGAATTATAGAAAACATGAAGTGATTAAACTAGAAAAATGTACCATTTTAAGAGAAAAATAAGGTAATATTGAATTTCATGTCAGCAATACAAAAGACAGAACAGGGCCATGTTGATCTCTGTGCAGCATCCTCATTTCTTTTATGTCTGTTGCTGGAGTTTTGGGAGAGGAATGTTGTTCCATTCTTGTATAATGTAGGATTCTAGCTGCCCAACAGTCCATGGTGGTCTTTATCATATTTTTTGTTTCATCATGTGCCAAATGTTTTCAATGGGTGAAAGTTAAATATACCTCACAACATATCATCTCATAAGATTTGACTTTTGTCAAAAGTTTTACATCAAGACACAGTAATTATGTTAAAATCAATGTGAAAAAGAAAATCTCCAGGCCTCTCAGAAAAAAAGGCACAGTAAAAAATATGGTTTAATTCGAAATGAGACAATCACATGATTCTTACCATAATGTGGTTTAACCTTTTAATCTTGTGTGTCAGTACAATGCATTCTACTCAAACCATCTTTACACCATGAAAAATAAACCTGTTCACCACTAAATTTAAGATGTTTGTTAACATATGATTAAGAAAAATGTACAAATGCTGGGCGTACATATTGAAGGGAAGAAGTGACTTATGTTGACACTTGATGGAATCTAGTCCTCAGGCGCTGGCATGTGGTATCAAAGAACAGGGTATTTTTTTCAGCGCTCAATAGTATCTAAGCAATTCCATCAGTGCTGTACAAGTATTGACATTCAGTACTCAGCCCTATTTAAAACACACAAAACAACACAGTGCAAATCCAATCCTTTTCTTAAAATAGACGAGCACTGAACGTTACTTTTGCCTTCGCATCCTGTCCCTGTGTTTTCTATGATCAGACGTGTCCTGAGCTGAAGAGCAGGACAGTGAGGAAAGGTCAGACTGTGCTGACACGCCAACAAGAGAACAAACCACACGGGAGTTTGGTATCATATGGCCGCCTATAAATCAGCACGCCATGCCATGTGAACAACATAAGGCAAAATAGCGCTTCAAGATGAGCATTAATAGATTTATAATGCATGTAGAATTACTTTAACATGAATGTGCATGTATGTGTGTGTATGTATGTGTGCGCGCAAAAGAGAGTGAAATCGTCTTTCCCTGAGCTATAAGCCACAATCTCAGCTGGCCTCAGCTGCCTCTTAGAGCCCGGGGCTTTGAGGGAGAGCAACATCCAAACACTGCACTGTTCTTTCCTCAGGGAATGCTGACTCAGTACAGATTGCTCTTTTCACAAATGCTCCACTTCACAGTACAGATACAAGCATCACGACCCAGAGGTGCCCACTGTAATCAGTGTCGGATTAGATGGGGCTTCAGTGTGCTACTTGCGCAAAACTCTGAGAATGAGGAAGGAGGGGAAGAGTCTTTTAATCATGAACTTGGTCCAAAAACACAAACCAGGATTATTTATTTAGTCTTGGAGCACTTTCTCTAAAATCTAGATCAATGCCAGCAACTGAAAATCCGTAAAGTTATGACCCACTTCCAAGGAGGAAAGACAGTAAATTCTCTTTTGGCTTAATTAGGTTAAAATTTATGTATTACGCTTTCCTTTTTAGTGACGTACACTGATACTGCCCTCCTGTGGCTGATGTTAGGACTAAAGCATAAATGGAGGGGAATGTTTTTAACCTTGTGAAATCCCCACACAACAAAGACTACAACAATAACAAATGCTCTATTAGCAATGAACAAATCTGCCACAAACAAGTATTTCACATGTCAAGTATTTTGTCTCAGGAGTCGCAGACATTTCTGATATTTCTCCTAATAAATAAAACACAGACCATCTATAAATGTTCAGTCTGACTGAAAATGATAAAAGACCAGTTAGTTTGATAAACTGAATATGGTTGTGGCTCAAACAACACATTTGTTATCCTGGGCTTTGAGAGACACATCAGAATATTGGACAATTATCTAACATTTCACAGATCTAATAATTAGTTAATCAAATAACTAACTAACAGATTAATTAATATCCTTCAAAACCACCATCATTCTGAAGTGGTCTTATATTCCTCTCACTGTGTATTCACTTAAATCCACTACTGAGTCTGACATTGGTTGTAAGTTTGCTTTAAGCCAGTAGATGGCAGCACAGCACACAAAATAACTCAATAAGGTCTGGTGTAAAATAAGGGAGTAAAGTAAAGGGTGCCGTTTGTATGTTTGTACATACTCTTATTGGTTATGATATTACTACTTAACCTGATGGCTGATTGTGTGACAAATAAATAGCCAGCAATGTAAACATTTCCACAACATCGCAGCTGAAAAGTGCTATTTGAAGCCCTTTGCTCAGGACATCACTGAGCAGTGCTGTAGGTACACATGTCAACAAATGCCCCCATCCACCTCTCCTCGTCCTGCCCCTCCTCCTCTTCCTATGTGAGCACTAGGCAGATTCCCAATCTAGAGCCAATCTCGCAATGCTCCAACTCTGCAGCGCAAATTGGATTGTGGAAGTTTCCATGGCCTACAGCTGGATGAACAGGATTAAATGTGGAAATCTAAAGCTTTGGATATTTTTTAATGCTCCCAACTGTCTTAGCAAAGCATAAACTACTGTGTGGATTAATGAAATACAGCAGGCTGCCAGTGGCCGTTGCAAAAGACACCCTGAGCATTGAGTAAACACAGTCTTAAATGGTACTCGGGGGATGTTTTCCACTTTGTAAAAAGCCTTCAATACAGTGTCAGTGTTTATAGACTTTACAATAAAGGAAAAAGTCCGCTGCTTGAAGCTGTTTTATGTGTTAAATATTGTTATTTTACAAAACCAGCAAGATAGAGATTATCAGTAAGGAAGTAAGCAGTAAAATAATAACTGAAACTTAGTATTTTATTCTTCCTTTATTGTAGTCAGTTCCCTTTTGATAGAAAGGCTCTAAGTCTCAAAGTCAGTTTTCAGAACAAGAAATTGCTGAGCTAGATAACTTACATGAAGTTATTCTTGCACTGAATTATTCAATTTTAATCATTTACCCAATAAATTTCGCTAACTAGTAGCTGATAGTTAGCATCTAAAGTGGCCTTGTAGTTAAATAATGTTAGGATGTGCTCACAAATACTTTGATTAAAACCGCAGTTCAAAGTATTTTTTTATTGGAGAAAAAAAAGTAAAATGGTCCAAAAGGTTGTTGAGGGCATCCTTTGTTACCATAACCTGATTTCAACATGATCTTCCAACAAGTTAAGGCAATTCACATATGTTTTCATTAAATCTCAAAAATATAATTTTGTGAAGTGAATACTCATTGACTATAAGCTCAACAGATGAGGATAATGACCCAAAACATATAAACTACAATTACTTTAAATTATTTAAACCCTGCACAACTTTGAACATAGACAGCACAAATGTCCATTTCAGGGTTACAAAACATAGCCAGTGCAACATTATCAATTATCATCCTGCAGACATCCTATTGTGATGTCCAGTCAACACTTAAAAACCTTAAAGATATACAGGGAGCACAACTTTCTGCACCTGTAAAAAACATAGGCATTGATTTTCTTACTGTAAGTTTGGCCAAACCCTGTCAAGTCCAGTCTAGAGGTGAATGTCCATGTCCTGACTGGGCAACAGCGCAGCTCTCTGAAGAGCCTGAACAGGCTCTGGTTTGGCTGTGGTCCCTGGTTGCACAGCTGGGCCCGGTTGTGTGAGCCAGCTCTGCGCTCCCCTGTTGTTTTGGGTTAGATAATGTTATTCTACAGAGGGCCGGGCCCGCTGCCCGCTCACTGCATTAACCCTGCCGTAATACCTCTCAATCCGACTCGCTGCTCTTTACAGTCTGTATCGCTCCCACAATTTACAAATGCCACACCCAAATACAAATGTGCAAGTATACACAAATATACAAAAACATATGCTGATGGGTTGTTTGCTCTCTATTCTGCTGGGGAGAGAGAGGAAGAGGCAACTCTGATCTTCACTGTGAGTTTTTTCTCAATTTTTTTCATCACTTCAAACACTGAGGAGGAGGAGGGGAGGGGGACTGTGTGTTGTTTAGATGGTTATCTACTGTATGTCAGGTCTGTTCCAGCTGAGAAATATGAAAATGGAAGGCACATGATCCTGGCACAAGGAGGTCCCCCCATAGTGAGACAGGGTCAGAGCACAAGCACACTTCCCATAAATCCATAAACTCGAACTTCCTCTAAAAGCACAATGTGTTTTGTCAAACTTCAGCTCAAAGACACAGGATTGCTTGAAGGCAGCAGATGAAGCCATTGTGGAAATAAATACTGTAACTCTGCCTTTGCTGTGTTCGTTCCCATGAAGACACATTCTGGTACAGTTCACACACCGACCAGTCCAAACACAACTCCACTTTGAAAACCTAAACTCTCCCAGAACACCTGGCCGGGCACTCAAGTCCTGACCTCCTTGAAAAGCTTGACAAACCCACATCCTTGCACAGTGTGTCAACAGACCTTGTCAGAGGATGAAATGGCCTGTAGGTGCCAGTCTCAGATGGACAGGTCTCATTTCACTAATCACTGCACTTTGTGAGCAGCCACAGCTTTATGTCAGGAACCTAAGCACACACTGGAGGAGGGTTTGTCAATACGTCTTAAAGCTCCTGTCAACAGCCACAGTGTCAGAAGAGGGAACAGTGAGGGTATGTCCTTGAATGCAACTAAGTGAGTAAACTTAGTAAACTGTAGGAGGCACCTTTCTAAACAGTAGTTACAATGGGTTTTAAGAGAATGGAAGGGGTAGAACAAACCAAGACACCTGACTCTGGATTCATAAGTATAATACAAGACCTGCTTTGGTTTCAAACTTTATTGGTTACAAATTTGGAAACACATTCAATGCTATAACTAAATCACCAAAGTGCTAATCCCTTTTTAATCTGATGGTTATTGACCTGTTATTATCTATAACTGCTTTTCCCAAAGTTGTAGGGCTGTCACAAAGCTACACCAGCAAGAATGGTTGTATTTATTTGACAACTGATATGCATTTCAGAAAAACTGTACAGATTGTACAAATAAATAAATGAGCAAATAAAGAAAAGCACTTTCCATACTTTCCTAATCCACTAATAATCATTGAAAATACAGAAGGCATTCTCTTACGAGTTATTATCATTAATGTTGCTACACTAGCAAATATTTATGGTTATTTTGAGTCTGTCTGTACCAAAATGTCTAGTAGAGTAACAGAGCAGAATATAGCAGGTTATTGTGTTGTTTTGCAAAATCACAGTGCAGGTAATTTGTCCCTAGTTAGTTAACATTAGTACTCAGAGTTAAGGTTCAGCAGCAAAGTGCATTTATTCATACTTGTTTGGATAAAGGAATAGTTTTTATGAAATTCATGCATTATTATCATAAGTTTGGGTTCTGGAGCAACACCAAACTAATCTTTTGGTTGTTGAGTGGTCTCAGATAGTCAGACCTATCTCATTTTGTTAGCACTATCCACTATCAATCTGGAATCAGGGTAAAAGTTAATCAGGTCATTTGGCTAGTTCTTGGGCAGCAGTGAGTACAGGATGCATTTGCAAAATAGAGACAGGCGAGAAGTTTTTGTAGTGCAACCTGTGCGCATGAGGATGTATTTGTTGGTACTGTTAATATGACTAAATTCCTATAAAAGAAAACAGCATTTAAAAAGTCATGTCTGCGTTTGTGTCGTTGCAAACCAGATATTAATATTATCATTCTGTAACACAGCAAAGGGGGCGTTCAAAGGGACGGAAAGAGGGACGGTTTTGATATTGGACAAGCTACAATATCCTGCAGATTAATTTTCTTTCAGTGAACTTCTATCAGATCATCAATGTTTCAGATTAAATGAACAGAAGTAGAAAAAAAAACCAAACAAAAAAAATTCTGCACAAAGTTGTTTCTTTCTCAGATTTCTATGATTTTGTTAACTTTTTAGAAAATACAAAAACATATTTTTCATATTTTAGTAAAGCTCTTGTTTAGAACTGTCCGATTCTATGTATAATTTGTATAGTAATTACACGAATACTGATTCATATTTTATATTAGTTTACCCAAGAATAAGAGACAGACATTAAAACACAGACAACAGAAGTAAAAAATACATGCACAAAAAAACTAAGCCCAACTAAACCTGGTCCTAAAGAGCTATACATCACATCCATGACTGTGATGTTCCTGACCTAGGAGAAGCATGTCAGTTCAGAAACATATGTCTGTTCATCTGCTCATCATGCCTTTACCAACAACACACAGATTCACACACACCTGGTGTTTTTTTTCCCACCGCGGTCAGAGAGGCAATTGAGTAAATTCCATCATTGTTTTTCTAAGAAGTCCAAATATCTAAATCCACCCCGGAGAAAAAGGATATCTACAGACATTCTGACAAAAAAATACAGTTCTGATTCAGTGTTTTGTTTCCTTTTGGTAAAGCAGGCCAAGTAACCTACCAAGGGAGCTCGAGTTCATCTGAGAACAAGTGACAAACATTTGGAAACAGATGGACTGAATGTATCCTCAAAAATGTGCCTTGATTTAAAATAATGTTGAAATGGTTTTGGATATTTGTTTAAAGACTTCTTAAGCAACCTCTAGAAGGGTGGGTGCACGTCCTACTCAATAAACAGCAAGTCACATTTACATACTTTTTGTTTTTCTTCGCCTGTCGTTCAGGGATTCAACTTGTAGCCAGATTCAAATAAAAAACTAAATATGTGAATAGAGCAAAAACAATGAAAAGTAAAGCTGGGACGCAAAAGAAATGATACAGAAAACAAACACAGTGGGGAAAAATGAGGCTGTGAAAGACCAGAAGAAAATAACCCAGAAAAGAGTGAAGACAACTAAGCTTGGACACAGCTTTGTGAAAGAAGGTGGGGCATCAAAAAAAGCCCACTGGAGAATACTGGGGAATTCTGTTTGCTTGTGCTGCCTTCCCTCTGCAGGCTTTATGGGAACGAAGCGAAAAATGTGACTGGAAGAGGAACTAAAAGCTGGTATCTGCAGAGAAAAAGACTTTCACGTTGAATGAAAAACAAATATTTGAACAGATGGAGACATTTTTATGTTGTTCCTCTCGCTGAGCCGAGGTACCGCAGCTTCATAAGCAGAGCACAAAATGCCCCATTCGGAATTTACCCTTCAACAACTTGCTAAAACACATAGTAGAGAAGGAGAAGAGGGACAGAAATAAAAGGGAGGGAAGGAGAGAGGACGATTTGGGATATCAACCGCTTGGTATGTACACAACCGCTGTGAAAGGAAATAAACACATCCACACTGGATACGCACATGCAGTCTACAGCGCACAACATTCCTCAGTTTTTCGCTATGCAGTACTGTATATATCAGTGTTTATATATGTTTATCTGTGTATCTACGTCAGTCTGTGTGTGTTTTCTGGAGGTTTGAAGTGTTTCCAGCGGCAACACCCAGCTAGTCAACATGCGGTCAGCAACCCCCCCCCAGCACGACCACCACCCCTCCTAGCTCTCTCTCCAAATACCAACAGCCTCATCACATACTGGCCTGGAGTCAAGCAAATAAACTGCACTGCAGCGAGCTGGGGAAGTGGAAGGCTGAACATCGAACACTGTGGACCTGACTCGAGCACAGAAACCCTCAAAAAGCTGGAGGCTTTTTTTTTTTTTTTTTTAACTCTAAAACACCCAATTATAGTATCATCTGTCTGGGCCTGCAGGTGATGCAGTTTATAGAATGGGTGCTCAAAGTTAAGTGTGAGCTGTGGGACAAAGCTGTTAGTAAGAAATGACACTGAAGCAATGTCAGGAGGTGAAAACACGTCAAGATTAAAACATGTGTTTGATTGACAGCATAGAGTGTCTCTCCTTAAGTCAAAGTCAAAGAGACTTTTTGCAAAAGTTAATATTAACTGTAATAATGTGACTTTTACTCTCCTTTTTTTCCCATATTTTGTTTTCTGAAAACTGCACAAGCGAAAGTGTGCAGTGTACAGCTGTGCGTCCTTCGTTTGCATGGTGAATTTGACATTTTGCAGCAGTAATAGTGACTTGAGGAAACATAGTCATTTCAAGATTCTCACAGGATGGTTTACTTTTGTGAAGTTTGTCTTTGAGTCTGTTTTGTGCTGAGAGTTCACTGACGTTCGTGAGCTACATTTTTAGCTTAGCTCTGGTATCTAAATCCTAGAATCTTTAAACTTGCTCTCTAGTTCTTCTGTGCTTTTCTTCTGCTCCTCTATCAGGGCAGCAATATTCAAAACTACATATTATTAGCTAATGTCCAGCTCTAGGTAAACCTCATATAAGTAAACAGGCATGCACAAATGTTATGTGTTAAACTTTTTTATAGGCTTGAATCCTGTGAATAAAGATATTTTGAAGCTGTAACTAGCTCCCATTATCTTAGTTCAGCTTGAGTAGTGATAAAAACTAAATACAGTGACAACAAGTAACTTGGACTTGTTCGTAGATGGCCCTTGAGTTTGCTAAAGCCATGTTTCTGTGACAGAAACTTTTCCAGGGAACTAGGATCCTTTGGCAGAACAGAGTCTTAATGTATGTCATTTACGTGTAAGGACTTTATTTTACCTTCAGCAGAGCAAATCCCTACAGAGGGAGGTTGGTAAAGTCACATGTCAGGAGTCTTAGGCTATGTCCACACGGAACTGCATCTTTTCCTATTCGATCTTTTTCTTTGTCATTTCCAAAATAGTGCTCTGTAAACATGGAGTCGTTTCAGGAAATATCTGCGTCCACATGAAAGTGGCTGAAAACGATGTAGTACAAATGTTGTAAAAGGGAAAAGAAGACATTGAGCCTGCGCATAAACCTTACTTGGTTCTATGAGGTCTGATCCAATATTTGCTTCTGGTTGCTCGTATCCATGGTAGATCCAAGAGCATGTAGTGACTATTGTTAGCTATGGTTGTTTATTGCTTATTGTAATGAAAAAGTAGCTTATGATTTTGATTCAATATTTCCAATAAGCTAAATAGCTGTTGTAGCATGAGCACTACTCTGTAGTCCACTATTGTTGTTGTCGTTGTAAAGTCTTGCTTCTGGGATGAAAGGTTATAGAGGTGGAGCTATGACATCGTCATTTTAGAAAACTTGCAGCTTGGTCATACAGACGAAGACGTGAAGCCGGTGTTTTCAAGTTTATCCACTCTGGGACCCGGTTTCAAAAAGGTGCGGTTTCAGTGACTGAAAATGCTGGTTTCGTGTTGACAAAAGGCCTATATATAAACCTTTTGTGGATGTGACTACAACCGTCTTCGTATGGATAGGGCCTAAATTATCTCATCTTCAAACAACAACTGGTATAAGGAACCTTTAATATGTGGGACTAGGGGAGTTGCAGGATTAAAAGTTTCAAATCAATTGGGTATAAATACAGTTGCAGTGCAGTTTAGCAACACATTTAGGAAATATAAGATGATTATTTACAGAACAGGGTGACCAATGGTCAACATGCACAGTTTGGCCTAAAAAAAGACCCCACCTGTTTAAGCCAAAGGTTCAGATCTACCCACTGGACAATTACAGTTTCAGCTTCTTTAATCCTAACTGATGCAGTGAGCAGCTCCTCATTTCTAAAAACAATCATAACTGTCATAACTCAATGAATATCAGTAAATATTCAGATTTGATGAGGAGAAGCAGTATATATTTAACTGTTAGAGCTGTTAATCTCTGCTGGTTATTACATATGAGGCTTGATTAATTTGGAGCCTTGCACAAGAATTTCTCACCTTCCTCATATCCTTTTCTGACACCTTACTACCTATCATCATCACCACCACGGCTGCTGGGTGGGTAAGCCCACTGAGAAGCAAAAGCGAGGATTTAGGAGATGCTGGAAGTGAGCCAAGTGACTTCCTATGGCTGCGGGGTGTGTGTGAGTGTGTGTATGTGTGTGTGTGTGTGGGGGGGGTCTGATCATTATTCACCATCTATTGAGCTCAGCAATTACTAGTTCTCATGCACTTAGCATAGACACATGCATGCTAAAGGCAGAGTCACAGTATCACTGCCATGCAGGAATGTGTAGTTGTACAAACTCCCTGAAGGGTTTCCTCTTGCCATAACAGGGTCCAGAGTGTGTATGAGTGTGTGTTGCTTTGCTTGTTGTGAGGCCTGTGTGCTGAATGAGGCGAGTGGACATAGAGAAGTTGAATCGGGTGGAAAGGAGGGGGTAGTCTGAGGAATGTGACACCAAGGGCCAAGAAGGATGATGAGGGACACTTACAGGAATCTCTCAATTTCCCGTTGAGAGCAGTTTAAGAGTCGGATTTATCACAAAAGCGTTGCACTCACCCTCCTCTAACCCTGAATTCTTCACTTTTACAGTCAGCTTATGCCATAACAATTCACTTAATCACACCTGGTGGGGCTTTAGATCCAGGAAAAGGTAAAACAAACAGCTAACGATTATTTTCTCCCTTTTTCCCCTCCAATTTATTTCAGGGAAACATTTGGTATGCCTGCCAGAAATGCTGCTTTTCTGGCGAAATATGAGTGCAGCAGGATTGAGATGAGCAGAGATAAAAGGTTTGTAAAATTGAGACACATGATGAATCACAATAACATAGTTGAACTGATTAAACAAAGAGAAACTGCTGCTTGAGGTGAGAATGCATGGTTGCCTTTCTGTTTCAATGCGGTCCAACAGACAAGTCCTGAGATGCTCATGTTCATGTGTTTTCTATTGTAGATATGCAGGGCTGCAGAGCTACATCCTCCTGCATTCAAGCCGGGCTGCAGACGTGAGCAGAATACTGAGGGACTGGAGCGACAAGCCGGATGCTCTGAGGAATGCTGAGGCCTCTGCCAAGCTAACAGCTACAGCCACGACTGCCAATGTGAGGAGCAAAGACTCAAAAAGCATCAAACACAAACACACCCAACGGCTGCCTGATGGACTGCAGGAAAACAACAACTTCACCTATGACACAAGCCTTCGTACTGATCCGTTGCCAAAAATGATGCGCTAATGAGACTGAATTCCCAAGGCTAATGAGATGTTCAAATCACATCACAAAGAAAGAGCGACCAAAATGTATTTATTTCATTCTATAAGGAATGAGAATACATTACAATAATGGCCTGTCAATTCTAATTAAGTCCCATTTTACTCTATTTTGGAGAATAGTTGAGCGTTAATGGCTTTTTGAAACACTCTTTTGTTATTCTCACAGTAACACCTGGGGCCCAGAGAACACACCTCTAATGTATGCAGCAATGTGAAAATGAAGCGATAACACTCACCTCGGCTGGCATTCTCTTCATCCTAGAAGAGAAAAGAAAAACACAGAAAAATCAGTTTCAAATAACTGGTTTTACATTTGCTATCAGGAGTTTCCCTTATTTAAGTTTGCATTAGATGCAGATTCTGAATATAACAATATCATATTGTCAATGAGACTCAAAAGAATTTTTTTTTTCGGGGGAATATGAAAAAAAAAACCCAACAGAAACACAAATAATCAAAAGGCACACGAAAGACAAAACAAAAGCTATAGTTACAATAAAATAAATAGACAAGAGACATAAAAATGCAAATAGAAGATGTTAAAACAGGAAAACAAATGTAGCAGGTAACAAGGAGGATAAAGAAAAGGCTGGAGTACACCAATCAGTTAAGAGTCTTTTAATGGTGCAAACAAAGATTTCAACACTACTCAGTGTTATTCAGTCAATAACTGAGGAATCAAGCTAGAGCTGGGCAATATAAAAAATTGTCAGTGTTATCGGCAATCTACAATTTTAATAGATTGTGTTTTGGGTACATGAACAGAAGACAAAACATGACTGAGAAATGCTAGTCTTAATTAAATCTTTATGCCAAGTACAACTGTAGACTAGAAATATCTATATCATAACACTGGAAGGGCTCAAAGCGTATGTGTGTGTGTGTGTGTGTGTGTGTGTGTGTGTGTGTGTGTGTGTGTGTGTGTGTGTGTGTGTGTGTGTTGGCATGATTCTGACAAATGTGAATGTTTTGACTTGGTCAATTTGGTACCTACAGTTGAGGAATAGTCCCGTTTCCACATTAAATATCTCAGCAAGTTGATAGGACCAATATTTTCTGAGATGCTGGTCATTTTGGAAAACAATTGCCTTAGATTCACAGAAGTGCAGTAGCGTGCTGCATGATGAGAAATGAAGGTGCAGTACCACACTGCATGATGGGAAATGAAGTTAAAAACAGGAATGCCGCATTTTCTAGCTACAGTCCTGACACATCCGTATCGGAGCCAGTTGTGGAGAGGGCAAGAGGGGGAAATGCCCCCTTGAACAAAGGTTCTGCCCCCTCAAAACATTCAGTTTCTGAACCCACTTTATCCTCACTAGGGTCATTGGGGGTCCCAGCTACATATGGGCGAAGGCGGCTTACACCCTGGACATGTCACCAGTTCATCACAGGAGAGAACCCATGCAGACATGAGAAGAACATGCAAACCCCACACAGAAAGAGCCCACCCCCGTCAAGTGGTGCTGGAATCGAACCCAGGACCTTCTTGCTATGAGGCACGAGTGCTATCCACTGCACCGCCACTCAAAACAAAGTTTATGAAGTTTCTGGAGGTAGGGAAAAAGTAAATGTGCTTCACAACAGTAGAAGACAGAAGAATTAGTAACAACTGTTAAGTTTTACTTCTGTGTGTACTCCTTGTGAGGTACACGCTGCATTTAGGTTTGGAATTTCTGTTGAGCATGAAAGGTCCGAAGAGAAATAATCTTGATTTTGCAATTTTTGTGGAGACAAAACCTGAATTATTTGAATTAATTTGATATATTGCCCAGCCCTATACACCACGCACATGGGTCAGAAGCAGCTGCTTTATGGAAAAGTCTCCCGTTTTGACTTAATCCAAGTCACTTTAGTCAGAATTACCAAGTAAAATCTGCAATTTAGAGAGTAAAACAATAAACAACAGAGATTTTTCTATTGTCATAGAACACAGCCCTGATTGAATGTGATTGAAACACAGAATAAAAATGAAAAAAGCTTGCTCTTCTACAGCAAGTTTCTCCCACAGCAAACCTTAATTAATCAAAATAATTCAATATATTGCTACAGCCCTACATCAAGCAAACTCTTACACTCAGTCTAGTGTTGTTTAGAAGTTATGATAGGATAATAGGTTTATCAGCTAATGCTGGTAAGGGAGCTGCCAGTGTATGAGTACCACACTCCGTCAACCCATAAGTCACTTAAATCTATGACAGCTTTTCTCCTCCTGTCCTTAAAACTATCCCAGTCAAGGCAGAGGAAAAAGAATTAGTCAAATAACAGTACAACAACAAAAAAAAAGTTCCTAATCACGGAACAATGTGGGAGAAAATGTGAAAGGAAATGAAATGGGTGTCCACTGAAATGTATCACATATTTCAACAGCACATAGGTGAAAAAAACTAATGTGTGCACATTTCCGGCCACTACTGTTACGGGAATGTTAAGACTTGGTTCTTTATAAACCACATTTTTAAGTTTGGGTGTGAGTTTTTCTACAGCAATATACAGTCACAGAGAAAATTATTATACCATCAAAAGTCATCAAAAACAATGGTTATGCAATCAAGTACTAACTCCTGTGTGTATCATGTGACTAAAACAGATAGAAAAGAAAATATGGAATGCCTAAAAGCACTGTTTTTGTCAGTATAATTCCATAGCTGTTGATGTAAGAGCTTAAGTGATTTTGGTTATTACCAAGAAAACCATGGAAAATGGATAGATATCAGCTCTGAAATTAAACTCTTATGAGCTATTTTTGTATCTTTAGTTGTACCAGGGATTAAAATGAACGAAAAATTGAAGAAAACCAGGGTGGTCTAATAATTTTTTTCCACGACGGTAGCTGACCTGCTACCTGAGAACCTAAGAGACATAAAAAGTAGAAAAAAAAGCCTCTGTCTAACATTCCTGCAGCTGTTCATACATGTTGGTGTGCATTTGCAATTTCCATCATATGGAAATATGGCATTTATTACCCCGTACCCCCAAAGGGGAGGCAAGGGGTATTGTTTTTGGTTCAGTTTGTTTCTTTGTTTGTTAACACTTTAGCAGCAAAATTATTGGTTGAATTCATACCAGATTGGGTTTATAGATTGCCAGTGACCCAGAATAGATGTGATTATATTTTAGGAGAAGTAGGTCAGAGTTCAGATTCTTTGTGAAATCCCTCCCCGTTTATTCATAATGGCCGAAATTTGTCTATTCTGTCTATGTCTATGCTGACATCAGCACACGCATAGACATGATCATCAGCTGGATCGATGCCAAAATAACTGAATAAGAAAAGGATGGAAGGAAATGCAACACATGTTTTATCTTCAGTACATTTAAAGATTGTCATCCATTGTAAATATTTAATAGAAATTGATAGTGCCTGTAAAACACGGCAGCATTACATACTAAGCATTCTCTGGTCTGAAGTCTCTTCCAATAAAACAAACTCAGCGCTTGGGAACATGTGGTGGTGTTTTATTTATGCATTTCATTTTCAAATATTTTATAAGCTAAAAGATGAGTAGATAAACCGAAGAGTAACTGTCATATTAACTGATAAATAACGCATTAGTTGCTGCTCTAGAAGAGATTCTCCCAGCACTGAACAGAAGGATCCATAAAGGGTTGTGACATCACTCAACACAGCTAAAACACACAGGGACCCAAAAGACCCATCGTGGTCCAAACTAATCTCTGTGACAATTTACAGAAAAAGCCACTTGATAGCTGTGTTTGTGTGTTTTCCATTTCCTCAACATACAAGGCCTTAATTTCCCTCAGAGCCACAGTTAAAATCCACACTTCAGCTTTAATCCACCTCCCCTCAGCGACACATATGTTCTCCATGTTCCCTTAAAGACTGAGTGCTCTCCCAAGGATTCTCTTAAGAACCTCTGACCCTCTTCCAGCTAACCCCAATATCCTCAAACCATGATTAGTCATGAGGTCCAATCCAAGACCCTAAAAGTAATTACAATGAAATGTGATGAATGTGAAAGGATGAGGATTTTTCACTCCCCTTGTCTGTTACGTAACAAGAAGACTGGTTAAGGTCAAAAGTAAGACGAATGACTGAAAAGAAGGTTTCAGCTTTAATATTTCCCAGAATTACATCTTGTGATAAGAAGACCACAGTGCATTCTAGAGCTCAAAGAGAGATTCTGCTAAGCAACCACATGTTTAAGTTATGTAATTCTATGCATTAACATCCATGACAGAATGACATCAATGAATAAGCATGTGGAAAACCACTAAAAGGAGGCAAGCTGCTGTCTCAAGTTGTAGACTGAATACAGTGATGTTTAAGACAAGAGCAGTTTAATGACAACCACAGGTCAGAGAAAAACTGAGAACAAAGCCCCCGTGCTGAGCCATGAGTGGGTCCAAAAGGGTTTGTATAGGTTTTGTGTACAATGGCATTACATTACGTTCATTAAAAAGGAATTGGTTGGAGTGGGAGGTGTGCTTTTTAGATTTGTACTTTATATCCAAAGACAGTAATTTCCAGGGGGGGAAGGGGGACTGAACCTGGACGGATTCTTTAAAACCACCATAGTATGACGGTCACCTTCTATACTTGTACTACCATTGACGTGTTCATCTTGGTAATAAACAAAAAAGTCCAGTATGTAAGATTTAACAATCGGAAGTATGTGTGTAAATGGTATTGTTCTTTTAGCAGCTACTGTAGAGGAGGGAGAGGAGGGTATTTCAGTTGGTTCAAATCACATCTTCACCACAAGATGTCACTAAATACTACATACCAAACCTTGGAGTTGAACAATTCAGTTTTAGCTAAAAAAATAAATGTTTTGGTGCATAGGAGGAAGTTCCAAGGAGCCCAGACTAGACTTAAAAGTGTCCAAAACAAAACTGTGATACCCAAGAAGGCCTTCTGGGAGAACCTGTCTATCTCCTCAGTTACATAAATGTCTGTAAATCCTTACAGTTCCTCTTTCAACATGCACAACCAAAGCCAAAAGCTATAAACACAAAGTACTGCACTAACTTTGTAGGAAATCCTTCTGTGCAAACTTAGGAGACTGTCAAAATACACTTCAGAGGAAAGTCAATCCTACTTATCCTGAATTATCACTTACACAAACTAATATGAGGGAGGCCGTGATAAGCTTTTAGAAAGCCGACTTGAAACACTAGTGCATTTTTTTCTATTAAAGAAGTTCTGCCGTTTTTACCTTAACCCTTTACCCTGTGTTTGTCTCTGCCCATTAGCAAACGGAAGTGCTGTAATGTCAGGATTAAAACCAAAGGGCAGATTGGTGCTGATGTTATCTGAAGCCCAGCTGGCAGACTGCCTAGGCGGGATGATCCAAAGCACAGAGGCTCTGAAAAGACCTCACTGTATAAAATGTCATGTTCGACTGTAACTTTGTACAACTAGATGTGAACAGGGCTGTAACTTGTAAGTGCTTTTCCTTATCAGCTGATGTGTAGATTATGTTCTGGGAATAAGTGAATCTGTTGTTCCTCTACAACTCCTCACAGCTCAAGTCAACAACCTGCTTAGGTTACAAACTAAAATACTCACTTACCCATCAAATATGACTAACAAAAACATGCTATAGTATTCTTTAAACAGCTACCTCCTCATTTTCTATAAAGCAACAATTAGTCACAATGCAGCTTCAGGAGACAACTCAGCTGAATGAACACACCAGGGTTTGTCTAGGCTCTTGTTCAAACAGCAGCTGAAAGTCATAATTCTGATTATTTTTCCCCTCCCGTGTCACACAAATCTGATGTTTTCTAATCATTACGGACAGTAAAAAACTAAACAGAGTCACATTTTATGATTACAATCGGGAACAGTAGTTATAACTTTCGGAACCCTGACAGCAAGGTCAAAGTTAGCCTGGAGGACAAGAGTCGATGAGGGAAAAGAGTTTCTACACAACAAGGTAATTACAAGGATCAAACACTTCCTACTTAGTGTGACTAAGATGAAAAAAAAAAATAGCTTACATCAAAAAATATTTGCAGTGCAGGAATTTACTTTGTCCTATCATGTAGTACAGCTGCAGTGTTACAGAGCTGTCAGTGACCTATTCTGTAAAGTAGTTTATTACCAAAACCTTGTCTAAAATTGCAAAGAAAAATCTATTTACCAAACGGAGAACTGTCAGTGTTCTGTATCATCTGGTTCTAATACTTTGTGCCTTTTTGAATAGAATTTTCATCTTAAATAAAGGCAGATCACCCAACCAGCCTGGAGCTTACATCACCTCACTCAACAAAGCCTTATTTACTTTGGATGCATGAGCGCATTTCTCCTCTTCCAACTGTCAGATTTTTCTTTTGCTTACTTTAAAATGTATTCAGCTCTGAATTGCATTAAATTGTAATGCCTTTGTGTTCTTTATTTGTGTGTCTCCCCCAATGTGGTCTCATGATGTTCTGTCACCTTTAGAGAGTTGTGGACGGCAGACTCAGGCGGGTACACGATAAAGTGTCTCAGCGTGAAGCCGAAACCCTGAGACGTCCGGCGTAGGTGAAGTGTTTTGGGCCCCGGCCACGAAAAAGGCTCCTCCTCTGCCCCGGGAGAAGCGGTGGCTGTTGCTTCACTCTGATCGCGCCCATCCTTCTGCTTGGCCTGAGAGGGACAAACAAATAGGAAAAAAATGTTAGCTGAAAAACGTACAATATGTACTGTACACACGACATGGTTTTGTTGGCGCTGTGGGACGTAGAAAAGGTGAGAAAAAGTTTAGGGAAAAGCTGTGCCAGACGTATTATGTAACATGCTACATACATTAAGTTATGATTGGCTTGCAAACCCTCGAAATTAAGAAATATGCACTTATGACCCTTTATTAAATGTACAATATGTGCAGTTAAACCAACTTACAAAGTATTCAGTATTGCAGTGGGAATATTCAAAGGAGAGAGGAAAAAATGTTGCCTACTGTCATTTTCTTTGACACATAAGATGAGACAGAATTCTCTTGATTAATTCACTAAATCCACAGACAAGTCCTATTATTACTAAACACAATCCAACTAATCTACTAATCCTATCCAATTCACCCTCTAAAAACAGAAACAAAAAACACTCCATTTACTTTCCTTTAGCTTATTTTTCACAGTATATTCATTTTACTGACAATAAAGTTCAACGAGTTAAAGACATTAACATGAAAAAAGTGAGAATTTTTTAAATTTTAATCTAATTTCCCATTAAACAAACAGAAATTGTCAGTGTAAAACTGTCTAAATGAGGTGCCATTTGTGATGTAAAAAGTACTGTGATGCCCTTTTCTAGGAATGTTGATTAATAGAGCTTTTATTAAATGAATATTGCTTTCCTGTTGCGTGTTCAACTTTCTACAAATGACAGTTCGACTGACAATACACACCTGCAGTGACCAAAACCAGACAGTAACGCTTCAAAGAAGTAATCAACAACAAACCTGAAGATAGCAGCCTTGTACTGTTGAATGTACATCAGAAAACTTGTAAATATGAACTTTGTGCTTAATTGGCAGCACATAATATGACAGACACCAGTTTATCTTTTTTTTTTTTTTTTAACCTAACCTATATTTGAGAACCAGCCTTTAATAATACCTGGGAGGCATGGTCAACACAAATGAATAGAGAACCAACATGTCATTGAGACAATACAGTATCTTGCTTTCATTAACACTAAGGGTTTCATTAATTTACGTGTCTATGACAATCACCATCTTGGATTTTTGCAGACAGAAGTGACTGCATGTTAGGACAGTAAGGTGGAGCAGAGGAAGAGTGAAGGATAAAACTCTCCTAGCTAAGAGTAAGACAAACTTAAACATAACGCGCTGTGCACCTTTAATACCCCTTGGCCAACTATAGTATAAGATTCTGTGTTGAAAGTTACTGCTCTATAACTTAGATTAGATTGTCTTTGTGAAAAACTTATTACATACATATTTATATTTGAAAGTACTCGGATATTATAACTACCCAAAGCCATTTGACCTTAAGAAAGTAGGTCAAGGTCACTGATTTTCAATAGGCTTCTGCTCTATGCCAAGATGCTTCTACTGTATAAATTTGGTACAGATATGTCAATGCATTCTTCAGATAATGCGATTATGTCATTGAATGGACATATAGACAACAAAACGAGTACAATATACTTCCACTACTACCACTAACCATGATGTAAATAAGGAAATATTATATTCTGAACAATGCCCACTTCACATAACAGTGTATATAAACATAAATTAGCAGGCCATTTGATGGACCATACAGGCACATACCACATGAATGCTAACATTAGCTACTGCAGTTATGCTAACAGAATGAGTATTGCAAATAAGTAACATAAACATCATTAAATATTTGTGTAACAAATTACATTAGAGGGTCCAAATACAATAATGAGACCACAATGAGTCTTAAAAAATGGGCTTCTATTGAGTTTTTCTTTTGAGAAGTTCACTGGGTCAGCATGTAGTCATCATCTGCACTGGTTTCAATTTCAAGCCATGGTTCAAGCCACTGCAATAAATAAGGG
Organism: Ostorhinchus cyanosoma; assembly: GCA_029814465.1. Classification (NCBI taxonomy): domain Eukaryota; kingdom Metazoa; phylum Chordata; class Actinopteri; order Kurtiformes; family Apogonidae; genus Ostorhinchus; species Ostorhinchus cyanosoma. The sequence continues at coordinate 13,574,455 of JAPTYQ010000014.1, forward strand.
AAAAGCTCTACATTAAAATGAGGAAATGGTTGTAACAATAATGAGAGTGAAACTATTATTTTCATGTGGAGGCAGCTGAGAACAGACACAGAGCCACATCAGAGTACAGTCACTCTAACTCTACCCTTGTTTAACTGTGAAAAGTAAAGTGGTTTTACTAAAACAAAGACAAGTTATGTTTTCACAGTTGAAAACAGCCCAGGGGTCTAAACCTAGATCTTATTAATCAACTTCATATAAAAACACATGCAATCCCCAGCCGGTGATTCTTCATAGTTATCGCAGATGGGTGAGTTGGTTCTGCTGCATAACAAAGTGTCATTTTGTGGTCAAGGTTTGTGCTTTCGGGAATAAGAGAAGGACGCCAGCATGAGAGGAAGCTGCTCACATTTTCTGTGTTAGGTAGGATAATATTGGTTGTATTGGTTTTGTTTTGTAACTTCTTTTTAACATTGTGGGGGTGCCTATTGTCTGAGCTCTCTTCTGTAGTCAATTTTTGTTCCTTTTTGTTTTCTTGCAAATATAGCAGATTGTTGCTGTATCAGTATTGCCACAGTGTAAGCTGAGATATTATCATAAAGTGCTGCTGAACTGTAAAATGTTTACCCTCCCGCAACTCTATAACAGCCAAAACATCTGTAATAAATAATGCATATTTCCTGATTTAATTTCAAATGCCACTACAAAACCCTGAAAAACTGATTTCCCCTGGTACAATGATGTGTCAGGAACTGTGAGAAATATATCACATTCACAAGAAGCTGTTGATTAAGACATCAGATGAGTCTCAGCATACACTGCTTCACGCTGTTGAGCTGGTCTTTCACTTTTCTTTTCACTTGTTAGTAACAAGAAAAAATGGAGCCAAATAGTTACGCCCCTGAAATGCAACTTAATGTCAGCAATATCTGCCAGAACAATCAGACTGTCATTTAATCCACATTTGTCCAATCCTACGTTCCACACAACCTTACACATGGCTTTAGTTATTGCACATTTGGGGCTTTTGCAGGGTTATATGGCGTGTTTGCATGATGACAGACTTATCATCTACATTCTTTTGTGCCTACTGTCACTAACACAGGATAAAAACAACCCTTAAATGCTGGGAGTTGCGCAACATTACATTATGCCTTCATAACACAACACATGCTCCACATCAGCAGAAAGCATGTGGATTTTTAATGTTTTTACACTGACTTGGCCTCACAAGGCAAATGACTACAAAATATAGTGACATACTGTAAGTGGTCCCTCAATCTCTTTACAAGAGATGATTTCACAAGTTCCCTGAAGACACAGAAACAAATGTGCAAGAGGAAGTGGATGTAAATGTTAAAATATTTATCGAAAATGCCTCAAAACAATCATATGGGCTAATTTGGCCTTAAAATGTAAAGTGATGTACAGAAAGAGCCCAAGCACAGTAAGAAAACAAACATGATGAGAAAACTACAATAAGAATGCTTTATTCAGCATTTCATCTTCCTTGAAATTCATTTCATCTCACAAACATCATATGATTATAACGAGAAAGTAGCTCAGATGTGTCCTGCTGCTGTGAGCTGTCAGAGCGTTGAGACCTCTGTCACATCCATCATCAGTGCAATGATGGAGTCGAACCACTGCACCACAGGGCGTGTGTTAGCGGTTATTGCTAACACTACCATCGTGACTTCAGGCTATGAGAGCCTGCCAAGAGTTGGAGCCTCAACCCAGATCTCTCCACAGGCTCTTGTCCTACCAAAATACATTTCAGCTAAAGATCCAAAACAAAGACATTCTCCCCACCAACACTCCTCACCCGTTTCTCCTCCCAGCCTTTCTATCCACACCTCTCTTCTATGCCTGTCTGGGAGTAGCAGATGTAAAGGCCTCCGGAGAGCGGGATGGGTGTGGGCTTATAATGGTATGACTGGTGAAATCACCAGCAATACCCAGTGGTGTGGGTCTGGAAGGAAGCCACAGTCCACAAAGTAGCGGGGAAAAGAGAAGGGGGGAGCTGACACACTGCAACTCAGCTGTTTGTTTTGATTTCATGGTTAAAATTTAATGTCCTATTATGCAACTGCTAAGCCATTTGGCACGAATGCTCTATAGCTGAGGTACACACACAAATTCCCTCTCCCTCTTTCACAATAAAAGGTACTGTGAACGTGATCCATACTAACTTACCTGATAAATGCTTTATTATGCATCCAATCTGTTCATCAAAACACTCACCAATGTGTACAATGAGGGTTTGATCTGTGTACTGCCATATGGTGCTGTAGCCTGCAGGATGAAACATTAGCATGCCAATTCCTGCTTCTGTATGTACATGAGCTGTATAGTTTGGGTGGAATTGATAGGGTATTAGCTTTTCTACACTGTAGAAAACACTTTTTTTGTTTTAGTGCATGACTCACAAGCCATGCTGGGTGGCTGACCTCATGGATCTACCTCCTTCACTCCCTCTCACTTTTTCTTTCCAAACCTCTCTCCCTGTCTGACCACAGGCCTTACCATTAGTCATCCTTCTTGCTCACTTTATCTTAGGAAAGTGCTTTGCATCACTTAACAACGGCTTATATTATGCATTCATCAGGATTCATGCTACACAAAAAATACAACGGCTGTTGCCTTTGAAGAAATGCTATAATGATGAAGTGATGTCAGATGAACTTCTACATGAACACAACTGCCAAAAACAAATAGGACCAAGGGTCCTGTAGTCCAACAGCATATTTAAAGACATTAACTGACATTCGTTGAACCTTTCAAGATCAAGCAAGTCAAAGGTTAAAGGAACCAAATGAAAGCCCATATGTGACTTCCTACCTATTGCCAATAGTAATGATACCAATATCTTCAACCGTTTTGAAATTATAGCACTTTGAAATGTTTCCTATTATAAATCAATGGGGATTTTTAAAAAATTTCAACAATTAATATAAAATTCAAAAATCTACATTTCTCAGTTCTTTGAACAAACTTGGTACCCAACGATGTTCCACAACAAATATCGAGTCATTCTGACACACAGTTTCAGAGAAGAAGATTCTTGAAAAATTGTTTATGGACAGACTTACGCCAACTGATACCAAAAGTCAATCAGGCCTTTAGACCCATTGGACGTAAAAACTACATCATGTTCTGACAGCACAGAGCAGTGTCATTTTTTTTTTACCACAATTGGGACCAACAATAAACGAAACCTGAGACCCTTTCAAACACACACAGACACTCATATTACAACAGATATCGGTCAGTGAAACAGAACTACTCGGCAGACCAGGATGACGCACACTAAATTCCTCAGACAGCACAACAAAGTGTGGCCACCCTTAACCTCTCCTCCCATCACAAATGTTTCCTATGTAAAGCTATATGCTGCTGCCAAACACTGATATCGACTAAAATTTCAAACCAGTTGGGGTGAAATGAATGCCTTAAAGCTGTCCAGGAGAGGAAACTTCCCACATCATCTTCAATAGATGCTCTCTATCTGTTGCACTCATACACTAACTGTCCTTACCCTCGTCCGGACACAGTTCTTTATGGAGGCTTCTCGTAGCCGAGCCCAAGAGATGCTGCGGTTGGGGCTGGTGAGCCCTAGCTCCACTTCACCCCAGTAGGCTCTGGCTAACAGCTGGAACCAAAGACAGTAGGGCTCAGACAAGCAGCCATCCACCCCTGCCAGACGAGCCCAGGGACAACCCCCAGATGATGGGGAAGGGGAGAGAGAGCAGCACCCTTCAGCATTCACATCCACATCCCGCAGGTCCGGGTGATCCTTCAGAGGAACAGGCTTACAGCCCGGAGGGAGCCCGTTCCTCTGGGCCAGCATGGCATATCCAAGACCAGGGTGGTAAGACAGAAGCAGATGAAACAAACAAATCTCACAAACTCTCCACTTTTGGTTTTCTTTCTCCTCTGTCTATTCCAGGTTTGTGGTGGACTGCGTTTACGTCCTTTCGGTTCTCCTCAGTCCGTTCTGAGCTTCAGCTCGGAGAAATAGGGCTGTTCCTCTGGGCGTCCCACAGACACATGATGTTTCCACTCAGCCGAGAGGAGAGAGCACAGCGGCTGAGTGCTCTGCAGAGAGCCCGGCTGACTGACGCACCCACCCACTCACCACACAAAACTCTCTCTCCAAAGTATGTACACACACACACACATCAGGCAGTCTGAAGTAAATTCTCTTCCTTTCCTGTCTCTAGTATACCCCTCTCTCTCTCTCTCTCTCTCTCTCTCTCTCACTCACTCACCTCTTCTACTGCCGGCTTGATGTGTGCTGGCCAACAGGCACATGCACTAACAAACTCACGTGTCAGGGCTGATCAATAAATCATAGGAACAAATGAAAGGAGAACACAAGACATGTGCGCGTGCACACACACACACACAAGTCAAAGTTACCTAGAAGACATACTCTAAATGTTTTCAGGATAGGACATAGTTACAAATTCACTGTTATCCAGATACTGAAATACCTTGGGCTGTTTTCACAGCCACTGAAGGAGTGAAGTGGGACTAAGTCAGATAAGGAAGTATATGGGCTCTGTGAAATCTATAAGGTACAAGAAATGTACAGCCAATCCACCCACTTCTGCATGCCTGCAGCTCATCTGGCAGCTATAAAGACCGACGAAGTGGGTAGAGAGAATACCAGAAACATATACAGCACAGAAAATGCTGTCACGACCATAACATTTGGTCTGATGATTAATAGTCATACAACAATTTCAAATAACACATTGACTGATTTTCTACTCATTTTATGCCATTATTACACAACTTCTTTATGACTGTGGACAGGTCAGGTGCTGTCACGTTGTTATTCAACTAAAAAAAAACGTGTGCATTTTTTCATTATTTTGAATCCATACTATTCCAATATTTAGAAAATAGAACAAAGAAACGCGAAACACATCTGCTCATTTACGAAGTTGACACACAATTTAATCTGCCTATAATAAACATCGAAAGGCTCAAGAATAAAGTTAATTTGCCTGTCCAGAGCAAGTAAAATGCTACTTTTGGAAGGTAAATCTATACATGTACTAAAAAGAAACATGTTTTTTTCTGGATCAGGAGGGAGTCATAATGCTTCCAACTGTTGTGAGAGTTGCATATGCAGATTAAAGATGATGAATGACTTTAGCCTTCATCTATATTTGATGTCTCACAAAAAATAATAAAATGTGTAATGGGACAGGTAAAAAAGGCATTGGGCATGTTCAACACGGTCATTTTTAAAATGTTTTTTCCAGATTTGGTCTAATGCACAATATTTTCTCTACAGAGTGACAAAAACACTGTGTTTTCCTGTTTTGTATTTTTTTAATTTTCAATATCCAAGTGTTTCAGCATCGCTGAAACACTTGCCATTCCCATGGCAAGCTGGAACATAGCCATGATTGTTGGAACATATAGTAAAAAATTTATTTGTGTTTGTCTTTTAGCCTTTGTAAACAAACCTTAATTAGGCCTATAATGAAAGCGGAGCCCTAGCAGAGGTCCAGCCATAACTCATGATGTTTATGTCTACAGATGCTTAAAATATAGTTAAAGAAGTGAAAGTGAAAGTCATGTTAATGTTGCTTGTGGATGAAACTCATACTCAAATGATTATGTAATAATTCTCATACATACATCAGGTCTGTTCATTTGTAATTTTCTAAGAAAATGGGTACAAAAAACCAAAAAAAAAAAAAACATGTGAGATAACCTATTGTCTCCACACTTCACACTTAGTTTATTACATAAGACTTTAGCCAAAGCACGAGGGAATACCCCTTGAATGTTTCGAGGGCAACAATCCACAGAGGCATGGCAACTGTTTTATTTTAAGACCAGCGAGATGGTCGGGAGCAGGATGACCATCTTTTTTTTTTTAACATGACTTTCAAGTAGAGAGTAAGGCCAAAACATCAATTTAATATTTAATCACATTTTTATCTCGGGCTCTTTGGAGTATTTGTGCCGCTCCAACAGAATGATGATGCTCTTATATGGTCTGTTATTCAATTCTAAGTAGGTCTGAGCAAACATTACAGAACAATACATCTATCTTTGGGTCATTTTGTTTCACTACCTCAGTATTTCAACTGCACAAGTTATATTAGCACAGACTATACCACAAATGGAAGTTTACTGGTAGACTTCCAACAACAGCTAATGCATGTCCATCAACAGGCTGTGTGGTTTGTAAGTCGCTCTGGATGGGAGCGTCTGCTAAATAGCGAAAATGTAAATACCAGTCTATTTTGATTCGGAGGAATATTTGCCATCCGAGACAGCAGCGACCGTGAAAACAACATCAGGAACCCGCTTGTGGAATGTTCCCCCTCTCAGCATTTAGTTATGAGCATCTTGTTACCGCATTCACTCAGCTCAATATAGCATGTGGTATTCCGTATGGAAAAGACGGCAGAAATAGAAGTAGCCAAACACAGCCAGTTGAGACACTTGACTTGTGGAAGCCAAAACAAGGATCGAGTCTCACAGGAATGGTTATACAGTAGATGAGAACCATATAGTCTGCTGCACATATAAGTGAATTTGGGAAAATATCATATGTGTTGTTTCCATCTTTGCAAAGCATTACAAGCCCACATTATAGCTCGAGGTACAATTTCCAGCCAAACAATACTCTTTACCTCCACTAATAGATTTCAGGCGGTTACAGGGTTTCAAACCACATCATATATGTCTTGAAATTTCTGTAAATATAAAACACATGATAAGAATAGTCAATCCTGAGGCAGGAAACTTGGAATTCCTGTTGGTAAAGGAAGTGATTTTTGTGCCATGCAGACACAAAACCAGACATGCCGCCCAGAAATATTATGCCGTTGTCATGGTAACAAACAGGACCACAACAATGTTGGCCACCGGACCAGGGTTTTCTCTATAGGCACTCCGGTGATATCAGTTTATGCGTTTCTGGTTTAATGTTTATGAGCAGATAGATGAGTGTGTGGGTGGGTGAGGGTCAGAATATTGCAGTTAAAGAGGCTTAAAACTGACCATCCATCTCACTTCACCTGACACACTTTGATGCGACTGCACGCCAGAGTGGACAGAAATGCAGCACACTTGCCAAACGCTGGAGTTAGTGACCGACATGCCTGCTACGGCTTGATGTGCAAATACAGAGGAAAAAGTCAAAGAGGGATTTGTTATGTGTGTGTTCTGGATTTTACTGTGCTCTGTTTGTTTTACTAGCAGGAGAAACTAGGTCATGTTTTAATGTCTGGCAGAGTCAAGAGTTACAGCTTAAAGAATCATTTGGGTCATCTCAGGTATTGTGTTAGTAGAGGAGTCATGTCCTGATATATTACAAAAATTACTGAAAATACTGACTGCAAGGACGTTGTCTGTTTGTAAAGATGCACACCTGAGGGGCTACCTGAACACCAACCACCAAAGTGGGAATTTCCATTATCAATTAACCTGATTAATCTCTTGGAAAAGACCTGCCATTAGCAACTATTAGAGCCGGCTGTCCACTCCCCTTCAGCACATTAGTCCCCCCTTGCTAAAATGATAATACAGCAACCTCCAAAAGTAGCAAGATCTGCTTGGTTCAATGTGGCATTTTTCTTTTTCTGTGTTCCAAAGAAAGTTCCCTCCTGCCCTCTTTAAAAAAAACCAAAAACGTCAAGATGATTGTGATAGGTTTAAAGAGATGCAAAAGAAGTACCTGTGTGCCTTAATATCATGTTGAATGATCATTCAAACAGATCTTGCTACCAATTTCCCTGATGGATTCAGTTCTTATTCACAATGTCCTAATCCAAGTAGATTTCCACCTGTATCACTTTGATTGAGGATACATCAGTTACCAATTTTGGTTAGATATGGGAAGACCTTACAGAAATAATGCTTTGTGAATTCTATATGGAAAACCTAGACTGATGCATTATTAAAAATATAAATATTTAAATTACCTATGAGAGATAAACTTCAAGCTCTACTCCTCCTCTGTAAAAGACTGGATCTGGTCCTTTAAAAAGTCCTGTTTTTAAACATCCTTTCATATAAAACAGAACAAAGAAGCAACAGGTTAATTACATGGTGTTTGAACACATTAAAAATGGCCACAGCTCTTTAACACTGCCTGAGAGCACGCTTTGAAGGCATTTATGGGATCTAATAGTATGTGTTGCTGTCCATGCCACACAAAAGCACAAATAAATAACAGCAGTGAAGGGTAGTTGATAAACCCAACTTAAGTGCAAGGACAGACATTTGTGAAATTCTACTAGCAGGTGTGGAGGGTGGTTCTCTGAGGAACTGACTAACTCTTGTTGTCTCTCTGTGCACTATTACCACGAGGGTTTGGACCTGAAACAGCACACACTGGTCTTGGAGTCCCCCTGCTGATAATTCAGAAAATGGCCTTGTGGCTTCACGCAACATCACATGTAGGGCCAAAGATAACATCCAAGCCATGACTGTGGTGAAATAAAAGATGAGAATGGAGGGATCTACAAAGTTTTTAGAGACCAATGTGGGGATTTGGAAGTCCACACATACATTAGTTTTTAAGCTGACATCACATTAGTGGTGTGTTGAAACACCAGAACAAGACACTAGTCCAGTTTGTGGATTTGGAAAAGATAGAGGAATGGTTGGAGGGTAATTTGCTTTCTGGCCTGGTGAGCAGTAGTCCAAAATTCACCACAGATGAAAACCCAAAATCCAACATGTAACAGCCAAAGCTGTGTTCCCCAAGTTGTAAAACTCATTTCAGATGTTTATGTTTTTGGAGAACACAGCACAATTCAAAACAGGTTGTTTCATGATGCGGTTCCATTTTAATCCACTCAAGTCTTGGAGTCTCGGATTTATTAGATGATTATCTGCAGCTCTGATTTGTGTAACAATGAAAGAAAAGGCCCAGGGTCTGTAACCAGCTGACAGGATCTCTGTTTGGGGATTAAAAACACAAGGCACAAGTAATTCTGAAGTCTCCAAATGGCGCTTGTGTGTGACTTAGTTTATGTATCTACGGCTGCGTGTTGCTGTGTGTGTCTGTGTGTGGCACCAGAAGAAAAGAGAAAGTCTTGCAGGGGGATTAGGCTCGATTCAGGGGTGGCTTTTCAGGACTCCTGGCGGGTGTAAGATCTAATCTGGACATGCTGCATCTGGGCTCCGCGAGGTATGGCTTACTGTAACAAAGGGCTGGCTAATGAGGGCCAGGGAACAGACTGCTCGCACTGTGCGCCCACACCAATGCACACCCATAATGCCCTTTTTCATAGAGCCCTCGGGGGGCACAGAAGGGTATGAACCCCACAATCAACAACCCAGGGGCTCAAGGAGACACTGGGGCAGACTGTTCTGGTTTCAGACACCAATAAGTGCCTTGCTCCCAGCATAAGGGGCAATAGTGGAGTCAGGTACAGTACATAAAAGCCTTTAATATCATTTTACTGCACTCTCTCCTGCCAATACACTCAGGAGGGAGGATGATTTGGGTGTACACATAAAAAACCAGACCTTGTTTCCCTGCAGGGGAGAAAAAAACCAGACGGTAAATAAAGAAATAATGTTCAGGTTTGAGAATATTTTACACAATATGCTTAAAGCAAGGGAGGACCTTTGGTTAGTTTATCAAAAAAATGAACGCACAAGATTTTATACTAAACACACTCTAATGGGATTTTACGGAGCTGGTGTTTGGATTCTTTAATATTAGATCAAATAAATACATGCAATTAATGATCAGTTTAGTGAAAATGGATGTTCAAATAGTGTTCGTACTTTTTAAATTAGATTTCCTGTTTTACATGTATCTTGGATAATAAGATACCACAACCCTTCAATATACAACGGCACAGCCCAAGTGTATAAATGCATATCATTCAATCAGGTGATGTCCAAGGTGTACCCCGCCTTTGCCCATCGGTAGCCAGGACAGACTCTGGCACTCCCATGAACTCCGTGTTGACTAAGGGGTTCAGAAAATGAATTAATAATGAAATCATTAAATAACATCAGATATCACTTAATTTGTGTAAAAAAAATAGAACCCAAAAAACACACTTATACACTATTGAAAATAGCAGCTGAACATGTATGGTTATGTCCACACTATTACTTGATGCATTTTGCTTGGATTTGTCCAGACAGAAGCTGCATATCAGCTAAACGCTATGTAACTCTTTGTGCTGAACATCAGGTGTTCTATTATGTCCACTATGTTTCACTGAAGATACGATAAGATAAAGACAAGACTTTTTATGCATGAAGAATTTACTCACACCAGACTAGTACTACCTCTAGACCTCTAATCATTTATGCCAATTGTGGATTCCTGTGTGAATCTGCCACAAATGTAATTTGTTACCAAAAATTCCACCACAACTGTCCTACCTGATTTTACCAAACAGAAGTCCTGTGATAATTAGTCCCATGTGAGTCAGCATCTCTGTGATTTGGTGGGATTTGTAATACTTTAAATTCCACTTCATATTTGTTTGGCCTATTATCTGGAAAAGACACATGGAGGCTGCACAGGTGATGACAAATCAAAGTTTTAAAAGTATTGTGGGTGAACATTCATGATGCTCATGTTGTGAGAATATATGGATAATCATTAAGCAATATTTCAAAAGATGAGATGGATGACATGTATGACAACTGCGATAAATCTACAT
>JAPTYQ010000014.1:13585206-13604620 GCA_029814465.1 Ostorhinchus cyanosoma
GTTCTAATAAACCAAGGGTCCCCAAATTACACTAGTCCTGTCCAAACAGAGGTTAAGGAATGTGGGATAAGCTGGTATTATTGCTGTTGTAAGAGGATTCATTGGACATGTGGCACATTCAGAAAATGTCTCATTTGCAGGTTTTCATACAGGTAGTGACACATGGTTTATGGTCAGCTAGGATGGAGATAAAGATCCCATCAGGTACAGATGGATACTAAACACACCAACTTTTAATTATGAAAGTAGGTTTATCAGGTTTTTCAGTTTGTGCAAATATTGAAAAACTGCCCTTGACCAGACCTGAGGAAAACCTTGGGGGGAAAAAAAACTATTTTTAATATGTGTGGCTGCAGAGTGGAATTTTTAATTTTCATTAGCCACATAATCAGCTAATTCAGAATTGGTCTATTTTGGAACATGTGCAGGTAGTTGCAGTCAAAGTCTAATCCCATCCTATTAGCAGTCTAATAATACTACAAATCCACAGTTCAGTTCAGTATGTTTTTGGGGGTTGGAATGAGAGCATGAAATAAAATATTTTAAAAATACGGTGAATGTTTTTGAGTTTTATTAAATCATATATAATTTTCAACATTGGGAAAACTAAAGAACACAGAGTGGAGCAACTTTAGAAATGAACTTGGAAACACAAGGGAAACAGGGACAAAACCTCTACTAGTCTAAATAGACAGACATAAACATTTTCTAAGTCATTTCAGTAAATATAAAGGAGAATGAATAAGTACATGTACAATACATTCACTTACATTGTTCATTTCTCAAAATAAAAAGCTTGCCATAACAGCAAAAATCCACAACATTGATAAAACAATGAGTTGCCTTTCTTACAAATGTATTTGTGTTCGAAACTTTCTCCTCATGTTAAAAAGAGTCTGACCCAAGCACAAGTCCTGATGCAATGCCTTTAAAAGCTTTAACACCCTGTGACTCATGCTCATGACATATTTATATGCCAGTGCATCTCTTCTATTCCACTGGCAAAAACAACAATCAAAATTCACAGTTTGCTATGGAGACCATCTGTGTAGCACCAAGGAGGACGGACTGACTGCACGACAGTGTCAAACTTCCAGGAGGAGGAAAAAATAGGGGATTTCCTCCAAACCAAAGCTGTGGCTAAAGCGAGGAGAGGTTGTGGGTTGGACACTCACCCAAAAACTAACAAGGCAAGACAAAGGGAGGAGAGGGGGTGGGTTTGCGGGAGCTTGGAGTATTAGTGAGCTCCCCAGTGAAGGAGCCTGGCTTGATCTGGACAATTGTCTCCAGAGGTCCCTTGACACCTCCAGACAAATGCCTCTGCCAATCAAGCATTCAGTAGCCGGCTCATTCAGTCCTCAGCAGCTGCTATCAGACAGAAGAAAGGGGCAAATATGTTTCTTCTTGAACACAAAATAAAGATGTTTAATTATTGCATTTCTGCCCCTCACTTTGACAATATCCTTTAAGAAGATAACATGCTGAAGAAGGGGAGAGGTCAAATGAAAAAAAGAGAACCACAGCGTCTCAGTTTGTCCTATTATCAGACTGTAACACTAATGAAGACAGAGTTGCACTCCTTTCAGCCCAGCATGGTGATGTGAGATAAGATTGTGGTCAGTCTCAGTGGGTCATCAGGCATTATCTGACCCTGCTTTACTACCCGGCTCTTGTCCAATACAGGTGCAACACCACTGGGTTGAAAAATGTAGAAAAGAATAAAGCTCAACTTTGTCAAACATGTACTTTCCTTTTGTACATTACGTCAGTATGACGGGTTCAGATATTGGACCGCTGACCAACCAATACTAAGTATTTCAAGACAAATTTCCTTCAATTGGAAATTACAATTTCTAATATTTAGGGTTGGGTTATCTAACCAATGGAAATTGAAATGAACTTCTGTCACTGAATCACAATCTGTGATCTAAAACATTATTTTGTTATAAATGTCTTTTCTTATATTACAGCCAAACTGAATTTTTCCTGTGCAATGATTTTTGTTGTTTACTAGAAACTTTGCATTTTTGCGTCATTTTGAACTGACTTTAGCTCAGTATTAAATTGAACACAATATTTTCCACTACATACAACTGCTGGGTTTCCATGCATTACCTTGACTGAGGCCTGATTTGTCCAGCAAGTTTTATAATAAATCAAAAGACATTTTTATGCATAGCTCTAAACCATTTGTGTAAATCACACCTGAGGCTGGACCCAATGATCAAAGCCTTATGGAAATTCTTCAGCATTATTTCAACAGTAGCAAAACAACACATTATGCAAACGTTGTAGTTAATGTGAACTGTAACCAAACACTTAGGTGCAGAGAGATGCCAAACTATTGTTCTAAACACACTGAATTATACTGACTGCTTAGCATTATTAATGCTATAAACCTACAGTTTACTAAAAATGACACATCCTTCTGAAAAGTAGCTCAGGTGTCAAATTAAGTTCGATCACCCTGCCCTATAAACAATATCGTCCCACTATAACCAGAGAGAAATTTATGTGTATCAATTTGTTTGTGTGTGTCCAACTGTAAGTCAATCCACATTGCTCCAATTCCTTTCAAACTTGCCCCAGTAAAGTCCGTGGGGGGGCCAGCAGCATGTGGTGAGTGTGGTGTTTGTTATTGGAATTTGGCATGCTTTCATTTCTTCTTGAAGTGTTAAACACATTATCTGCACTTCCCTTATCTTAAGTTTCCAATTTTGTATTCTGAAATCCACAACTACTGTCACCCAGAAACACATTTTACCACCATCAAGTATATCCAGCTGCAGCTTCGCAGATCCTGTACAAACCACAGCCCTTTAAACACATCCATTATGCTCATTTGTTAGCAGTACAGGAGTTACATAACACAAATGCATGTACACAATATCACAGTGGCTAAGGAAAACAAAAGATACAGCAGATCAATACATGAAAAATGACCAAATTTGCAATATTAACAACTATTAAACATGTGTGTATTTTCTGCCATTACAGGTCCTTCAATTATTACAACAACAGAAGACAATGCCGCCACTTCTATCATTAACAATATTTCTAAAAATGCACACTGTGGAACCAACCTTAGAAATTCCTCTTCCTGAAAACCTCTGTTGGAAACATTTGATATAATGCAAGTAGACACTTCTGGACAGTATATAACATATGCTTGTTTTTATACATTTAAATTTTAAGTGCTACATACTGTGAGTTTAGGTAAAATGAACTGTAATCCTAGTTTAGCATAAAAGTTGACAACTCTTAAGCTACTTTACTTATATCAGATCTAATGTGATGGTATGGTCTGCAGTATTGGCAGCAGATGCTGTTAAGTGAATGGCCAACAACCTCTCCAAAGGTGTTTATGAATGGGTCTGAGACACCTATAAAGTATCATACAAAATGTAAGTGAAGGTGGTTCTACAGGAGTGCCAAAAACCATACAGGGCAAAAATAAAATAAAAAAAATAAAGTTTAGCTAAGATTCACCTCAAATAAGAAACCACTGTTCATCCTACAGCTATCCAACATCAGAAACCGCCCACGTCTGGAAATTTGGCATAGACATCATCAATCAGACACTGACACACATAAACAAACACCTGATTCAAGAAGCTCAGCTTTTAAAACACCAGAATAGGATGTATAGACCAACCTGTCCACCCTAAATGTAAACTAAGTCGCTCAAGCTTTTCAGCTCTCTGAAAGGCTTCTTTAAGAAAGTGCGAGTCCAACCTGCGCTTCATAAAGAGCCCATATAACAGCAGTGTAAGATGATCTTGGAATTCGTTTGGCTGGGTTTCTGGGGTTGGACTAGCTGTATGTGGGCTCAGAGGGAGGGCAGGGGTGGAGGGTCCAACCATTCCAGACACATACCTGATGGATGCATAATCATACTGTAATGGGTGACAACACACAGGGAGATACATATGGTTCTAGACCGAGACCTTCAATGAAACCTCAATCATTAAGATGCTGATTCATTAAAAGTGGAGTAAAATATTGGCAACTCGGTTTACCTTACCATTTTAAGGTTCAGCTTAACACTGTTGTACATTTCTTGTACAGTCAATGTGGAAAGTGTCAAAGTTAACTAAATGACCCAGATGGTTGTAATATGTAAAATGGTTTCAGGGCTGTATCGTTTTGATTTATCTGCTCAAACTGATGGTTAGATTAATGATCCAGAATTATGTAACATTGTTGAAATTCTAAAACCCCATACCTGTGCTTTTAAGTCTTAATGGAAACTAAACTAAACTTAGTGAAAGTACTGTAAAATTACATGTGAGAATGAATATTTAGTCCAATAACATTGTGCATTTCCCCTCCTAATACCAGGACCACAGCATCAGCAACCCCCAGGAACTTAACAAAAACCCTGATTAATGCAGCTGATGCTAACAGATCTGTCTTAAATACTAGGTTGATACGGATTAATATGGTCAATAAGAAGCTTAATAACAAATTAACACACCCACCATTTAGAATAAACAAAGCTAAACCACAGCAAGGTCCTTTATTAAGCTAAAACCATGTTGATAAAGCATTTGTACTGAGATGTAATCAATGTGAACTTGATCCTTTTTAAAAAATAAATTAATAAAATAGCCTATATGTAAAATACTATTTACTTGTTTAACAGGGTAGACAACCATTCACATAGGAAAATGACTGAAACAATAATAGAAAACAAGCAATTGTTCCCACAGGCATCTCAATGGAGAGGCAGCTGCAGAAAGAGCAGAGGACCCTCTCACTGCATCCACTCAGGAAAGGCCAGCATGTCGTCTCTTTCAGCCTCAACTGGTGAAATATTCACAACATCTATGTAAAATTCATTAACGACTGAAGAGATGTTCCCAAACTCTAAAAATACATTTTACATCATAATGGAATATGAAATATTCATCCTGATATGAGCCTGTTGGCCATGTCTGGAGGTCTCTTGTTTACCTCTCTCACGTGCACTGGCTGGGAGCGTGTGTCGCAGCTGTTCCGTCCACATTACAGCCTGAACAGCAGTTAATCTCCTGCGTGAAATTACTACTATTGAAAGTCACTTCCACCTCACTGAGGCTTGGCACGCAGCTTCTATTTGGCCTCATTTTTCAGGCTTTTTGGGGATCTTTAATCAGGATGTTCTGCATCCTTTTTGATTGCAAATTAAAATCATCAATCTCTAGGAAATTAATCAACACATTATCTACTGCTCTAAAATGTGAGGATTTCCTGCTTTAGGCTGTCGCTCCAAGTCATTCTACTATATGAAAAAGCATTTTCATGTAAACATCCATTACTTCAATAAGGTGAATAAATGTGCAACTCTTTTTAAGTTACCTTCTAAATATTAATACATGTATCTGAACATGCACTTCTTTGCTAAAAACTGAAAGGTTTCACCTTGAGCAAAAGAGTTAACTCTAACTCTTGTGGTACATTTTGAGATTAAATGACCAATTTGTTCCAATATCCAACATCCAAATAGTACATCCACCTTCACACCACTAGCATGTTTCTCTGTAAAAAAAAAAAAAAAAGTAGTAAAGGCCCCAGGATTTCAAAGGATTTAGGTCTTTCTTTTAAAGTCTTAAATGTGATATTACCTTAGATCAGTGGTTCTCAATTATTTTGTGACCCCCCACATCACACACACACACACACGCTGTCCAGTGACTATAAATTGTGTACTGCTTTTAGATAAGCACCTGTGTATGAGGACACTCCATTTATAACATACTGGTACAGAGTGGATGTGCAATTCCACTTTATTCTAGTACGATAAAAAAAAAAAAAAGACATGTTCCCCGGGGTCACACGTACCCTCCCTGGCATTGCCCCACTATTTGAGAAGCACTGCCTTAGATACTCATACATGTAAAGATATGTGCAATACTAATGCTATTGTGCAGTTGTGAAGGCATTCAGCAGACTGCAGACTGCTTTGGTATGGGATAGATCTGGTCTTGGTTATGAAGAGAGACACTCTGCACTGGAGCCAACACTGATGAGGACTGTGGGCCACACCCATTAAACAACACACACATATACAGCCTCAGGCTGACCAAGAACTGTAAATTACTCTGCTATTATATGACCTAGCAAAAGGAGAGAGATGGAGAGAAAGAAGACAGAATGAGAGAAACAGACAACGTGAGAGGAAGAGTTCAGGCAAAGAGCACTCTGAGTCATTGTGGATGCCTGAAGTGTCTCAGAAAGGAATGATGGTCCTTGGAAAACACCATGGTGCTTTCCCTGTGAGGCCTGAGCATAGTGCAGATCTGGCTCCTCTCCTCCCCTTCAGCCCTCACTTTACTGCCAATGGGTGTGTCTTCTAACCCCCCCCCCTTTTCCAGGCGGCCTGCGCTGCACTTCATCAGCCCTCCAAGTCGAGCCGCTGCGGCTTCATCAATTAAGACGTTGACATGCACGCCCAGAAACTCATTTCATTACATCATGCTGCGTCTCATCAAAACGACCACAGTGATGTTTGGTTAAAAGACAAAGCAAACCCACAGTCGCTATATGGTCAAGATCCCTATTTTACAGATAAACCAATGTGTCACTGATAATTCTGAATCTTTGAAAGTTTTCTTCTTTTGACACACTAGTTCCAGCTGTGCTTTCTCTCCATTTCATCTCTCAAACAACATTGTTGGCTGTTTGTGATTCTAACAGCTGTTCCCAATGTTTGGATGTATTAACATATAACTAGAACAGTTCAATATTAACCCATGTTAAATTATTGACTTTTCTTGTGAAAGAACCTCCAGACTCCACCATCATACACTTAAGTGCTAGAATCTAGACAGCACTTGACCCCGTAGACAACCAAGGGAAAACCCTTAATCATTTCTTCAGTCTGGGGCTAAGCAATGGATCGAATCGATTTCATTAGACGAGTTATTGTTTATCAACACTGTAAGGAAAAAAAAAAAATGCTAAATTGAGTGCTTCCTCTAGAGACTTTTCTTGTTTAATAAAAGTTCAAAATGTTCAAAACCTATTTAAGTGTGATTCATTTGTGTGTCTTCGGTGTACCTGCCAGTGGGGTTTTATCTTATGTTGGAAAGGAGCATTTGGGCTCATTCAGTTTAGGTAAGGAAAAATATTCAGAATTATGTCATACATTCATGTCATACTCATTTTAAAAAATGTCATGGATAATTTGTAATACTCATTTTAAAAAATGAGTATTACAAATTATCCATGACAATAAAAATAAGACTTTTACAAGTTGCAAATATCGTCAGGTTGTAGCTACCAGTATTTTACATTTACTTTTCTGGTTCTGAAAAAAAAAAAAATGTTTTTAGTTAAAATTCCAGTACGATGACCAGTATAAACAGTGCAACTTTGAGGTGTCCCAAAGATGAGAGAATGTAGCATTAGCTTTGGTTGTGGATTAAAAAAAACAGTGGTCCAGCATCACCCAGTGAGAGGTTCACTGATGGCTGTGGATCCAGTCTGGTAAGCAAAGATAGCCAAAGACCAAATTTGGATAGTGTCAGAAATAACCAGGTTTCATCATCTCAGTGTTAAGTTGTAACAACCTATGTCTATTTAGCCACCAATAGGAAGTAAACATGAAACTATGCAATTTTCATGTAGCTTAAAACAGTTCAGTCATTGACCTTTAAAACCGTCATCCAAAGTTGGCCTGCTTTCCAAAGTCACAACAAGGTACTCATTTTTCTCTTCCCCCTTCACTTTGGAGCTTTTGCTGTACATGTAACTGTACATCAGGTTGGCTTCACTGCTACAACTGCAGTAAAGATAAAGGATGTGTGCTGATGAGGTTTTGTTTGTGTATATTTACCCGAGTTTCTGTAAATGTTATCATTGCAGAGTCTGCATACACAGTGCACTCAAGTCAGTCTGTAGAGCCTGAACAAGTAAAAAAGAATAAAAAATAGAAAACTGGCCAGAGAAAACCCAACAAGATTCCCAAGAAAGGGTTTCAGAGTTTAATCTCAGCTGTATGGGAACAAACTTACTGGCAGGTCAGATGCTTTCGTGTTACCACAGGAAAAAAAAAACATTTATTCTGAATTCATTTGGCAGCATCTCGTGGAGGATTCAGGTCTGATTTACGGCCAGAGTAATTCTGTGGATAAGCCCAACTGTAATCACAGTTATTTTACATCATGTCTGAGCTGCTGTCTTAGTCAGCTGGAGCTTCTCACTAAAGTAAAGAGTCACCAGAGGGTCTGGAGCCCAGGGCTATGGGACTGGGACTACTGGTTTAAAGGCTGGGGATAAGAACATGACAAGCAGCTGGGATCAGACTATGAGAAAGTTGGACACTAAGGGTCAGTGTCCTCAGAGGAAAAGGGGAGCCAGGAGTGGCGAGTAAGATAAGGACAGGAATTCTGGGTGGAATGAGGGAATGCAGACGAATTGCGGAGGCTTGAGAGATGATGGACTGAGCAGGAAAATAGAGTGGATGGTTTGTAGCCACTGCTGACGTCAGCCAGGACGCCCGTTTAAGGCGGTGTTGAAGAGAGTTTATGTGACCTGTGGCAGACATACATACATAGAAACAGACAGATGTGGGATTTCTGCAGGGTGGGGTAGGTGTGACTGAACAGTAATGTCCTGTATTAGTGGAACCAAGAAGAATGTCGTCTTTGAGCAGAATCCTAACGTCACTCTGTGGACTATGGTTCTATGGCTGCTGCTTACAGTCAAGACTATTTTATGTCTGCCTGAGTATTGACAAGATGCCAGGGTCATGCAAATACAATGCAATACTCAGGGGCATCTTTCACTAGTCTTGTTTCTTTCAAAAGAGCCTGACATACAAATAATCGGACTGGATCAAAACATTCTTTCATTGCTGACTGTTTACCAAAGCACCTTCACCTACAGGCTGACATCTGAGGGGCTTTACAGCCACAGGAGCCCTTGCTTTTCTTAGGCCCCTATTTCATTCTCCATGCGTCTGTCCAACATAACCCAGTTATGTAATAAGAACCGGGACCAGATGAGCTGAAGAAAAGCCTACTTAGCACTCCACCTCTCCACCTGAAGCATGAAGCGGCTCAGCCATTATTCATGGGAATGTTCTCCCCCTGTGTTGGTATGGGGGGGGCAGAGATGCCTGAAGAATGAATTTCTGCCTGTATTTTCATCATTTAGGATAAATGAGTCAGAGCTAATTGATGAGTCATTCCATACTCACCTGTTAAGGATCGTCTTAAAAAACAGTTATGAATACTTATATTAAGTTCACAGGACTGTAATGGGATCTAAACGTTTACTGCTTTAGTCATGACTTTTTGAAATTTGCTCAGCATTAGTAGGTGTATTCTACATCTCACCAATGGTTTATTTTTCATTTGACTAGGTTGAGAGATGTGCTGAACATTCGGAGACTCAATAGGTAATTTCTAACGGAAATATAAATGTTATATTTCAATTTTTCCCTTTCAGTCAAACTTTGATTCTATTTAGTACAGTGTTTCTGTCACATTTACCAGTGGTGTGGTCCTGCATGAAAAATTGGCTGCCATGGATCTTGTTGAATAAACCTTAAAAAAAAAAAAGACTGAAAGAAGAATTAGTTGAATTTCTTCAACATTTTTATGGGAACATGTGGGAGTCCTTGACCTGCTGTAAGTTTTTCCTCCACGTTTCCACCCTTCAAAATGGGTGAAGTTGTGACCCAACATTCTACTTGGGCGAAAGCAGCAAAAGTACTAAGAAAAAAACAAAGGACAACCAAGCACATCTCGAACACACCACAATTGATATGCCTTCAATGTGTTAAATTCAATTTGTTAAAGCATGGCAACCAATTCTGTCATTTTATCATAAATGGCAGAGGGATGATAAATGTTCATATGATACACACACCGAAGAACACACTGCTCTTTTATTGGCCATCGCTCAAGTGCACTTTCAAAACAAAAAATATTGCTCGTGAGTGTTCATGAAAACCGTGAACATGCAGCAGCTGCCTAAAATTTTCCCAAAAACTGTGACTCAGTGCTGATTGTTTGTGCTCACATGTGGCACACGTGTGAGCTTAAGTGTGATTCTAAGAGAGAAAGAAAGGCCTGTTGGTGGCAAGCAACACAGATTGAGGGGCCAGATGGCTCTACCGGCAAACTGCATCGACTGTCACTGGCTCATGAGGGTGGGAGGAGGAGCAGCGGGTGTGTGTGTGTTTGTTTGTGTGTCATGTAGGCGAAGAAGTCAGTGATGGGGCTGAGCTAGAGCAACTGATTAAGCATTAAATCTGTTTGTAATCTGTCGCAGGGAGATGAATATCACTGAGGACAGAGAGGATTTCTGCACACAAGTAAAAAAAAAAATTGATAAAAAAAAAGGATAGACAAACACACTTAGATTTGGCAGACAAGTAAAGTGGATTTAGATTTCAAGGTTAGGGCCAAAGGTCGAGGGTTACGTGTGAGTAGCACTAGACACAACACTTAATGGGAGACTGGGAAAGATGAAGCTATTGGCTCCTCGTGTGATATTGTTCTGACTGACCAGGTGGGAGATGTGTCTGTTTAGAGTACTGGCTCTGCAGCTGCCCTTTCAGTTCAGAAAACACCGGTTTCTGCTGCTTTTGTTCAGACAACTTGGCAAAAATGGGAAAACTGCATGTGCGACTACAGCAAGTGCCCTTTATATTATCCCTCTGTACATAAAAACGACAAGATCCTTTTTTCCCCCTTCTCAGATATAAATGCATCCTTCCATGAACATACATCACAGCTCCTCTACCCAACAACAGTGATGATAGATGAAAAAGTCTGTTCTGTTGCTATGGAGCAATTAATGCTTTGCAGCTATTAATATGTTGATCATCTTGATAATAAATCAATTAATAACTTTGAAGAAATATCATATATTTCAGTTACAGTTTCCTTTAGCCTGCAGATATAAAATTGTGTTTTTTCATTTGATCAACACCACAAAACTGTTTTACCAAAGATGTCCATAAATCTTCATAAATCATATCTTCATAAATCTAAGAAACTGCAAACTTTGAAAGTACATGTGACACAGCGATGTGAATCATGTGATAACAAAAAAATGTTAAGCAGTACAACTTATGCTCCTCTGTATATAACACAGGCCACAAGTCACATTCTTTTTGACTGCATATTTGCATCAATGAAATAAACTTGCATCATTGTATGAACATAGAGAGTGAACGGGACAAGGGGTCATTCTGACAAGAAATGTTGGTAATGAACTTGATGAACTGTTAGCATCTTGCTTTGTAAAATTACTGAAAACACCGATTAAGTATTTAAATATTTATTGATTAACATATTCCTATGGCTCCAATCTTAGTTATCATGGCGTGGACTTAAAACTAAAGTGGTCATCAACCAATAGGAAACAAGTAAGAGGACTAAGAATTGCTGACAGCGCAACAAGTCACGACAAAAAGGCTAACCTGAAGGACTTAGAAGGACATGCGGAGTGAAAGTAACAGGGGTGCTAATCCAGAGCTCATTACTTTAGCAACTTGCCAGTGTTAAATGTGGCAGAGGGTGCAGGTAAGTGCAGGGCTCTTGGCAGATGTACAGTCAGACAACTTTGAACTTTAAACAAACCATCAAGGTAAGGCCAGGCATCTACCTCTCATGTACAAGCACTCTTAATCCTTTTAAGAGAGCTGAGATCAGCTGCTAAACTGAGCAAACTTCAGTCAGTCAATCCTACTGACAGGACGGTTCAAGCATACTGTCAGGACTCAGTCTCTTCGACTGTACTGCTGTAATGTAGATGGAAAATCTTAAGGGGGTGAGGAATCAGACTTAAGATGCCCATGTACTGGCTAGTACATTACTTTTTTTGTCCTTTGGTTTCTAGGACATTATTCGAAACTGAAAACCACAACCTGAACAGGGACACACTGCTGGGAAGAGCTTTGAGGAACAAATCAGGGCTACGTTATATCCCATCCTGCTTAAAATATTCGAAAGTATCCCAGACGTTTCCTGCAGAGCGGATGGTTTGTGACCTTCACCTGAGGCATGCGGCCTGCTAGTATTAACCCACCAGGCTTGCGCTAAGAATGACGCAACGTCAGCCTCTGTAATGAGAGACTGCAGCGGCAAGAGGGAGGTGGAGAGGTGACGAGGGGAGAAAGAGAGGAACGGAGAGATTAGTACTACGGTATCCAGGTAACGACCATAAACACAGTCAAAGCAAGACTGGACACGAAGAGAATCAAAGCACAAGACCCTATAATGATATGCTGACAAAGACCAGCTATTGTGGTATTTGAGGGATGAAATTACGCTACATGTTTGTATGCACGTTGCCTTGTTTTGTCTACTCTTTGCAACAAAAAACATCTGACCCATGCACCTGCCAAAAGGATCCTTACCATAATGGTTTAGCCAAAGACCACTGGTATTTTGTACTTTAACATCCAGAGATTCTTCGATGACATCTCGTCTTCTTCCTCCTACTTTCTTTCTTAATTTCATGTTGACAGGATGAGTGGGAATGTTGACTGCACTGGTGTTGGTACCCACATGAAGTCTGTTTAATAAATACTCTGCTGAAAAGCTCAAATTCTGAACGTCTTTTGCAATACATTCAACAACAGACGTCCTGTACTCAGTGAACTCAAAGACACAAAAAGCTGAGAATAATATGCTCTCATTCTGTTCAGTTACAACGAACACCCACACTTTTCTTCAGACTGTAAAAAGCACATCCTGCAATGACGCATTCCAAAAAAGCACACAGTGCTCTTTCAAAACATTTTGTTTGACGATGGAAAATGTTAGCTAGTAAAACGCAGGAGAAGCTAGAGCCTTCGAAATGCATGTGCCGAACACGGCAGGGCCAGCGTAGTGAGAGCTGTCCAACATGGGTCTCTGAGGAGGGTGACGCAATACAGGACGGGAGGGGAGTCTGAGGATAGAGGAGAGGGAGCACAAATATGTTGACTATTAAGAGCTCGAGCCCCCTCCTCTTCCAGCATGTCCGCGGCGGGTCCCACCCAACACTGAGGCCCATCTGGAGCGCCTCGTGACCCAGCTGATTAAAAGCAGTTGGAGCCTTCGGTGAGATATGGCCAGTGGAATGTGGAGACTGTGGAAAGGCCCAGAATAAGTGTGTCTAAGAGGTGTGTGATATCCTGTACGCTGATCTCCGTGCATGTGTGTATCTATACCTCATGTGGCTCAGAGTAAGAAGCCACATGTCCATTAGTGCCAATCAGCAGCAATCAATCAAATCCAAAGAAAAAGCCCAGTTGATGGATGTCTCCAATGGGGCTGATGGGATGACTGGATGGGAGCATCTCTGCACCTGACTCACAGCTAGAGACTCTACATTTCTTTGACCCCATTAGCCTCTACATGAACAAATACACACAAAAAGCCATAATTATTTTGCATTTTACATTCAAAGAGTTCATTAAAAATGTTGAGAAAAAAGCTGAATGTTCAGTAAATGGCCAGGACTAAACAATATAAAGATATTGATAGTGTTTTTCTCTGGTTTGAGGATCAATTTTAAATGTGAAAAATGAAGACAAAATATCAGGAATAAGAGTGCACTTTAACCATTACCACTATAGTAATTTCAACCTATTTGACTTTATTTACACTCTGATGTGTCATTTATGCCCAACACTGATACTCAACATTCAAGTTTTTAATTGATATACAAAATAGTGATGCAAATAGCTGATGAAAATACTAAGTGTTTTAATCATTTTTTTTTACTTTTTTCAGTACTGTTGCAAATTGACAGGATGCTAAATGCTAGCAGTCCAAACACACCATGTATTCACTCTGGTAATCATGGTAAAAATAGTGTCCATTATAAGGCCCTGGTTATGGCACTCATTCATTCATCTTCTAAAACGCTTTGTCCTCGAGAGGGTCACTGGAGCCTAGTCCACCTACTGTTGGGTGAAGGCAGCGTACACCCTGGACATGTCGCCAGTTCATCGCAGGGTTGACATAGAGATGAACAACCAATCACTCTCACACCTACGGGAAATTTAGATTAATACATTAACCTAACACCATGTCTTTGGATGCTGGGAGGAAGCTCGAGTATTCAGAGAGAACAGATACAAACAAGGGGAAAGGAAGCAAAATGGTCCACCCATGACAGCTGGTGTTGGACTCAAACTCAGAACCCTCTTGCTATGAGGCAACAGTGCTGACCACACTCTACCACCACATTGCCCAAATAACAGTCAAATAAAGTGGATCTTTAAGGTGGATAAAGTGTGGCTCAGTGGGCATTTCTCACCTTCACCTTGCTATGTAGCAGAAGAGAAACCCCCAGACCTGATTGAGGAACCTGCAGCATTCCATAACTACTACTTGATGTAATATTGCATTTCATGTGGGGAAGCACAGTGGTGAAGTGGTTGGCACTGTCATCTCACAACAAGAAGGTCATGTGTTAGATGGTAAATGCACAACTACCGGTAGCTGGGATATCAGTGGTTCTCTCAACAACTAAGTGGTTCAAAAAATGAAAGAATTCAATGCAGCATTTTTGAAACACAACTGGCTGGAATGCAGCCTTGGTAAATGCCATGACTGAGTTGTAATCAGACGTGGATCTCATACGACAACATAAAAAAAAATGACCACTCCCATCTTATTTGCAGATAAGATGATGGCAGTCAAAGAGACAAAAACAGCTTATATTTATCTAATTGATGCATCCCTAAAATATATATAAGAAAAAGATTTCTCCTGTCTTTTTTTTTTTTATCATGAATGACCAAAACACTGTTTTAGAATGTTTTATGTTTTTGGCTTCATCCTTCATTCATGCTTCCAGACCTGGCAACCTAGGCACCGTGCACTTACACCTCACAAACCAGAAGGTATTTACTATTTTTCCCCGTGGAGTGGCATCCCCTCACCCACCAGCGGCCCAAACAGAAACCAGGCCATGAGCCCCATCGTTGCTGATGGAGCATGATCTTTACTGCTCTCTCCCCATTAGGGGATCCTCAGTGCGGTTAATGTTAAGCGTAACATGTGTTTTACTCCTTAATTGAATAATGAAGCGATGAGAGACAAGGAAAAACCACACGACCTAGGATTGCACCAAAAGGCTGCCAGCAGCGGCTCATGTGGTGAGAGCCAAAATACTTTGGTTTTAAAGCCGTCTTTTTTTTTTTTTTTGTAAAATACTGTGGCTACAAGTCTGTCAGTGATGGTTTCATTATCTTTCAGACATGCCAAAAGACAATCCCACAAGAGTAAAACATTGACCACATCTTCTCCTATTGTTACACTCAATCCATCAAAGTTATCAGAGAAGAAGCACTTTTAAGTGTAGCATCATGTTGTGTAATTGAATCCATACCTCATAATTTAGTTTTGCTAATTTAAGCCAATTCCAGTCATGTTAACTGGCGTTTTCACTAATGGGGCCTTTTCACAGTCCATCTGGCCTCCTGTTTGTTTCCCGTAACTGTTTCGATCTTTGGCTGCTTTGGGCGTCTCTGTTGCTTCTTTTCATCCTATTCATGCACTGTGTTGAATTAATACAACACAACAACATTCAGTGTTTGTGAATGAACGTAAGCACAGATTAATTTGCAGGTGTTAGTCACTTTTTAGAAACTTTTCTTCATGGAAACTGTAAACTTAATGTAAACTCCTCTATGAAGTGACTTCTATTTGAGAAGAAGTTGTCTTCCTGTCATAGGGAGTGTATGAGTTTACACTAGTGTGCATAGGAAGTTTTTTTGACACTATATTTACGCTGCCTCTCCTAAAAGAATAACGCATGTAAGAAAAAATAAGTACTGATGAGTGTTGCATTAAACAATAAAAAGTCAAGAACCTAGGAAATATATATCTCATATTGGGTTTTCCTCATATTTTAACTGATCACCTTCCTGCAGCAGCCAATGCATATCTTTCCTCTAGTGATTGTTCACAATCTGCACCGATAACCCTGGAATGTAAATATTTCAGCATCAAACAATAATAACACAAAATTTGATTTAATCACCATTAAGAGCCACATTGGGGTTTCTGCATGACCATATGCAGAAACAAAACAACACGCAGAGAAGCCATTTGGCAGATGGCTCAGAGACTCTGGAGGAGGACTCGGAGCAGAACTGAACCCAGCAGGTCTCCAGGCCACGGTGACCACACCCGGACCCAGCTGGATACAATAAAATCCTCATATCCCTCATCCCTTCTTCCATCTCCTTGTCTGCTGCCACTTACTGTTAACCTGTCTCACTGCACCTCATGTCGTTTACCACCTTTAAAGATCTCTTTTCTTTCCATCTGTCCTTTCACACTGCTCCTTCTTCCTTTTGTCTGCCCCTATCAGACTGTTTTCTAATCATCCCTGGGCCTCATATAACAGAGAGGGAGTGTCCACTGCATTCTCCATCACCACAGTAAACACTAGTCAACTAGTGAGCCATTATCTCTGGCATGCACACACAGGCCCCTTGAAAAAAAAAAAAAACGAGTGAGAAACACATGGATGTCATTTGGTTTATAGAGACAGATGATGGCAACTTAACAGATTTCCTAGGGTGGGCGGAGCCATACATATTTGCAAAAATAGTAAATTTGACACCCTCGTCCTTAGTGACCTCTCTCTAACACCGTCAGATTGGTTTTACTTTCAATTCATCACCTCTGATTAATAAATCAGTGCCTTGTCCAACTCTGTCATATTGTTGAGGTGTGCTGAATACTAATGTAGGTCATTGTCATGTGACTTCCTCTCATCAGCATCGGGACAAAGCGGCAGGTTTGCATGACTGGCACAGGACACAGGGTATCATTATTATTAGCTGTGAAGTCTCTACTACCTGGACGATCACGTGCATCAGCATTGTCAGAGCAGCCTATTAATGCTTCTTTTACTGGGACGCCTCAGGCTGTGTGAGGAAAACATTCAAATATGCGAGGCTCAACTTTTTATGGAAGCTGGAAGGAACATGGTAGAATTTTAATGTTTTAATCTAATCCTAAACCTGATTTGTAACACCATACCACTTTTCTTCAAATCTGAAACAAAATAAGTGATTTGTTTAAAACAGAGGTGGACCGATGATCGATATTTAAAGATCAATAATAACAATATGCTGGAAAAAAGCAGATAAATGATTAATCAGCTGGCATCATCACCATACCTATCCCAAAAAAAACTAAAAATTCATGTTTCACTGTTTCACTTGATTAAAAGCTGGATGACTGCTGAACTGAGAATGAATGCAGAACTTTGGAACTGAACATTACAGTACTGAGACAACATCAAAGTAGGTCCAATTATTTATTTATTTATTGTTTTACAATTTGAGTAGTTATCATCCCATTTCCCTTTATAGATATGTAATATTAGCCATGATCCTGTACAGACCGTTGACAGTGTCCTATCTGTGTCAATTAATCTATCTCTATACATTATATATGTAAAGAGAATAGTTGCAGAAAGACTATGAACTGCGAAATATAGTGCACACCCCTTCCCCTAACACCATACCATCATAAAAACTAGAGTATATTCGGAGCAGCTCGATCACTTGGATTATCCATAGGTTCTCTTTGGAAACTTGTGGTGTGTCTTACTATTTGGAGTCAAGAAAAATCCGCACTAACATGCCAGATTTCAAAAAATATTCCAGGGCACACTGCAGGACTTGTGTAAAAATAAAATGCCTTTACTCCTCCATGGCAATCCTTTAAAATACAGCCAACGCAATGCGACTTCTGGTCTTCAACAGGGCTTTTTTCACCAGTGGTGAATATTTTTTGAAATCTTGCATGTTAATGCCTTTTTTTTCACACCATCAAGGTTATGTGAGTAATGCACATTTATTTTATATATGGAACTTCAAAATGTGATGAATTACCTGACAGTGTGCTCACCTCATCAATGAGCACTTTTGTTTCTTTATTTTTTGCTAATGTCCAAGTGTAATGTGTAGAACTAGAGACTAGAGCTCCACAATATATTGTTTCAGCAGCACCATCACGATGTACGTGTGTGCAATAGTCACACTGCAGGTCCTGCGATGTAGGAGCTAAATGAACTCAACGTGTTCTCATCCAAGTTCAATCTGGGTACCTGACACACACTGCGCAGCCATCCACCAATCACAGTCCTTCTTAATCAGTTTGTGGAAGCAGACCACACCCCTGCACATGGAGTGAGTCACTGGTAACAACATTGAAAAATGAGCAACGAACAGGAGAAAATCACCTAAAAGAAAGACTACAAAGAAAAGCAGCGTCAGTTATCTGGAATTATTTTAGCTACAAGGGTGATACTGAAACACGTGCTCTGTCTCAACAGTGCCTTCCACCTGTCACCGCAATGCGAGGAAATTAGTTTGACCATTTATGTGGGCACCACACAGCTGTTATATCCTCCAGAGTATTTTTTCATAATGCAATATGTATCACAGACTAAAACACTACAATGTCAGTTTTTGCCAATATGCAGCCCTACTATAGATTGTTTTCTTTAGATATTCATCTATGCAAGATTACTTAAAAGTAGTTAACATTAATGAATCCACAACATGTATTTATTGCTGCTTTACAATGGCTTTAAAGTCTCTGATCCATCATGATTGCACTGTCATTATGTGGGACAAGTGTTTTATTCTGATAGCAGACAACAGCAAGGAGGGTGACCGACACACACCAGTGATCTATAGCTTCTCCGTCAGGGCTCTGCAAGGAGATTATCCCCCTCCTCCTGCTCCTCCTCCTCGTGTCTACCCTCTGACTGTCTTGAAAGACGTAACTACACTTAGTTGGTTGATTGAGTTTAGATGCACCGTACAGACGAATGAGCAGTGTTTTCTGGCATCCACGCCATGAGAGAAACAAATATATGCTAAGATCACCATAGCAACACTCTTCTCTTCCAGCGTGCCAGAAATATTTACAACCTCACCTCAAAAGAGCCTCAAGGGTGGTGGGGGGGTGATTTGGGTTTGGGCCGAGAAAGACTCAATGTGTAAACAGTCATATAGACAAAAACAAAAACAGACACACGCTGTCTTGTGCACACATACATACACGTTTACAGCTCCACCCACTGGCCAGACTCCTCCCAGCCCTGTCTGCATTGCACCAAAGAGAGCTGCATCTTTTCCGTGGCAGTTTTTTTTAACCATCCTGAGGAGACTCAACTGCATGCAGACGCATTCCCCACTTTCTCGGTCTTTCCGTCATATTTGAAAAATTATACATAAAAACCAGCATCTTTCCATCTCCTCCTTCTCTGAGTTACAAAGGTCACACACCAAGGACGAGACGTGTTTGTGTTTTGCTAAAACAAGCCTTTTCTAACTGCCTGTCTGTAATTCTGCCTCAGAGTGACCTTTACAAAACAGAAAACACTGTACGTTTACTGCGGCACTATACACATATGTCAGAGGGATTATGGGGCTGTGTGGGATGCA
>JAPTYQ010000014.1:13604630-13625000 GCA_029814465.1 Ostorhinchus cyanosoma
AAGGAGGGGGGGAGGGGGGTTTCGGTGGCAGCATGAGGTGAATCAGCATTCTGTTCACACTGCTTTTTGCTACAAACTCAGCTGAAATGATGAGGACTACAGTGCAGCTCAAATTTACAACCAGGGGCAGTCGGGGGGAAAATGAAACCTCATTGTTTGCAACAGAGATGCAGAACAGAGGGACAATGACAAACATATATCCCTCCTTCAGGTACTACATTACATTTCTTAGTATTAGGATATCAAATGTGACCTAATTATGTAGGTAAGCAAGAAGTTACTCTACAGTCTAACGTGATTCTGGCATTTTGAGTAACTTTGGCTATTATTAAATTATATTCCTTTTATATGTTACTGTGTTTATTTGTTGTACAGTGAACATTTAGATGCAGTCTGTTTGCAGCTACTGAAAAATGTTCTTGTATATTTGAATTAACTTAAATATGAGTGGTGGCTGCTGCTTGTAATAAGATCCTGTTGAAATAAAATACTTGTTGTTGCAGATTATGATGGGGGACCTGGTGATAATCCATTTCATGGCATTTAAACTTGCCCTCTGTGTGTAAACATTAACCTGTCACAGTGGGAGGCATAGTGTTACTTCATGGTTTTAACGCCTGGGCACATCTTAACATGTTCAGTTATTCCACATGTGAAAAAGAAAAATTATCTCCACAACTGGTAAGAGTCTAAAAAAACAAATAAATACCATAGTGTGGGTCTATACAAACCCCCTGAATCTGACTGCTCACTTTCAATGGCAAATACAAATAGCTGACATAAAAAAAAAGAATCAATAGAATATGATAAAGTAGTTGCTTAGACACTTTGTTTTCAACTATTTATCTACCGTAGAATGTTACAAGGAAATGGACTGCATTAAGCTCTCACCATAATCCATTTATTTTGACTGATTGTATGCCTGATAAAGAGAGTGGACAAAGATTTTCACAGTGTTATGTTCCACTAGTCATAAGATAAGCTTGTCAGTAGTCTGTAACGTGCTTGAATTGTCAGGCGTAAAAGTTGAACACAGAGCTCCATCCACGAGTAAAATCATAGCTCTAAAACAAGAAGGAAACTGAATCTGTAATTTAGTTAAATAGAAATAAAACTTTCCTTTGGGTGTAATGTGCTAAATAAGCATATATGCAAGTATGAGACTCATTAAAGCGCTGATGTCTTTTGAGGATTTGGATGTTTTATGACTCTCCTTTTTCCTCCCTTTTTCCCGCCTCGCTCACTGCCCCTTGGCCGCTTTCATATGCTAATGTCCACCAATTGTACGGCCAACAGTCTGGAATTCCTCTTCACAAAAGGTGGAAGGAGAGAAGAGAGAAAGGGACAGACAGACAGAGAAAGAGACGAGACAACACTGGGCTGATGCACATTAGAGGCCCAAAGCGCTGAGCAAAGAGAAGTTAGCAAGAAAAGCAAAGAAGCGTAAAGGTGGCTAGGGCCATCCAAGCGACTGTATACAAGTGAAGCTTTCTTTAAGCTGCAAGTAACATTTTCATTATTCATCAATCTGCAGCTTTTTACCTTATTTATTTGTCCAGTCTATGGGTTGATTTGGAAGTAGTGAAAGAAATTCCTAGAGCCAAAAATGACTTGTTCATGACAGTCTGAAGCTTACATACCTTCAACACCCAACAAAAGGCCCACTAAAATCCTGCTTTTGTCCTCAGTGCTAAATTGGCATTCATTCCCTGGTCAAATTAGTCACAGATATTAATTGGCTTCATCTCCAGCATAGAGTGATGCACCATATACAGCACCCATGTACAGGCTATTTTTCAACCTTTTTATGAGGTAGTGCAATGATCCATCAAGTTTTACACACTGGTGCGTAGGAAGATTATTTATTGTTTTGTTTTGGGTTATTTTATGTTGGGAGTTTTGTGCAACAGTGGTGTTGTTTTTCATCCATTTTGTTTAGTCAGCAGTGACTCTGAAACAGGGACTCAAGCAGAACATATACAAAGTTGTGACCATTTTATTGTCAGTTTCCTCCATGATGCTTTCTACTGTTTTCTGGTATATTTGTGATGCAGAAAGTGACACCTGACAGTTTTAGAAGATTTACCCACACTGAAAACAAGAGACAAGTCTATATTAGAAGAGAAAAACTTAAATTCCTCTCCCCGTTTAAGCCACAACTACATATCATGAGCCCCCCTGTTGTGTTGGGTGTGGTCCGTTACTCTCAGATGAGGCGGCTACTAATGTACACATCCATCCCCCACATGGAAAAAAAAGTAGAAGCATCCAGACAAAGAGAGGACACCGAGCTGAACACCCACCCACCTCAGCCAACCCTTCAGAGACAGAGAGCAGGTGGGCCAATTAGAGTCCCCAGGGTCTCCCCCCGGTTGGGAGTGAAACCCTGTATAATTGGTTTCCTCATCTATGAATTATTAATCCAGGTCGTTCTTTGAGGTTTTTGACAGGGTGGGGTCATGACAATGCAACCCCTGACACGCACACTCTCCTGTTTAACCCCCCAGTGTCATGTTAAAACTGCTCACAACAAAGTGGAGAGAATCAGACATATCCATGAACAAGATCACCAAACTGGGGTGAAATGAAGTTATAGTCTACTGTTCTGAGGCAGTATCATTAGGGAAAACAAGGCAATACATTATTTTTATTTGCAAACGTTTGCATAGAATGAGAAAAGCACTTATTATTTGATGTTTGTAATAGTTTACAAGTTCTGAGAGTTTTTGGTTCTTGGATGCTTGAATGAATGCAGTTACTCATGACAAAACTGAACATCAAACAATAATAGACCAAATACTTTTGGGAGCCCAACGTATTAATAGAGCTGTAGCCTTGTAGCTATTAGTGCTAGTGTTGTTGATTTGCTGGCTCCTCTCTCACAGTCTCACACCAGGTGTTGGCCTGTAAATATTTCATGAGGCCTCAGTGCTGAGCTACTGGCGCACAAAGGCCGTTTTCAGCGCCTCTGACAGCACAGGCTCTCTGGAAACAGAGGCCTGTCAGTTCAACTTGCGATCCGAACAATTTTCAGGACTGCTAAAATTAAATTAGGGGAAGAGGCAGGCCAGAGAGCAGCAGCACTGCCACATTGCTTGACATGGGAAGGTTTCTTTACTTTTCACATCAGGCATTCCATGGCAAAATGAAAAAGGAAAGAGGAGAGAAAAATACTAGAAACAATGGGGTGTCTGTAAGAGTTTCTACCAAAAAAAAAAGCAAGTTAGATATGAGAGTGCAAGTGGACGCCAAGTCGACTGTGTCTATCGAAACAAATGGATGCATACAACATAGAACCACAAAGAACACTGTGGAGAGAGGACGTCCATATTCATACACTCAGAGGCACATGCGGTAACGTCACTCTCTGAACATGGAGAGGCTTCGACCTTTGCAACCCTGAACATCAAATCCAAGATAAAAGGGCAGATCTTCTACTGGGTGTCAGCAGACAGCTTTTGATCCCAGATAGGGTAGGGATCAAGTCTGCATGATTTTGGGGGATTTAGTAAGGATCTAGCAGCAGAAAGGGAATATAATATTCATAATTGCCTTTTCATTAGTATAGTCAAAGCAAAAAATGTTTTATTACTGAAGAATGAGTCATTTATATCAACTGAGGGTGCAGTTGTCCTCCGCAGAATCCACCATGTTACTTTACCACAGTTCTACAGTAGCTCAGTACTGACTTCTCATTTTTTCTATTTTACAGGGCATAAAATCTAGTGTAGAATACAGGTCACTTCACCGTTACCTACCAGGTTTGCATGTGGATCAGAGCTCATATAGTTTTAAATATAAAGCTCACAACGGAGAAAAACAAAAACTGCAGCTGCCATAGTGGAGGGTGAGGTGAGGTCAGAATGGAAGGCTCTGCAACTTCACCACCAGATTTCACAAAATATTACACTCTAAACCAAGAGAAGAGTAAAAAAAGAAATGAAAACATTTAAAATAACATTATCTTACTACTTCTTACTACTAAGTTAATTGAAGAGTAGGATTGAGCCACCCGGGGCTAGGCAGGGACACTCAGAGGTCAGCATGCCAAGCACTCCAGTCTCCAGTTCCACTCTGCACTAGTGAATGAATGCTGGCTATTAATACCCCAGATGTCAGGGATGCCTTTCCTGGAAAACTCCAGAGAGCAATAATTGACAGAGAGGAATAAGAGCCCAATGTAGGGTAAGTAAGGGTGATGAATACTACAGGTAGACTGATGTTTAGCAAGGCCGCCCTATAATCAGAACACTGCAGGTATGGAGCTGTAAGATCCAACCTTTTCGTGTCATGGATTACAAAACACGAAGCACAAGCTCATGGAGGTTGTTCATTTAGGGTTGGGGTTATAACAGTACAAGCCACAGACCAAAATGCACGAATCAGACTTCGCTTGAAAAGGAGCATCACTTCCATCTTAAGCCCTACATGGGTTGTCCTGACCTGATGAATAATAAGGTTAGATAATCAACTGCAGAATCCAATCTTGCAATGACAGAAAACTGACCTGATTACTCCAGGCGCAGTACAGGTCGCAGATCAGGCTCCAGTTGTTGTTAATCATACAGTCAAGAACTTTAAGATGAGCCATGTTGTATTGCACTAAAGATATACACACTGTCCAGACACCGGCCCATCAGCTGTATGTACCAAACCCTGCTGTGAGCCCAGTGGCACCCTGCTGGCACTGGCGCTCCTCGATGCCACCTTCAAAGAGAGGAGGGTGCGAGGAGGCGGCAGGGAGTCATCAGCAGTAGGCGAAGGGCGTCTCTCCGTGCCCATCTGCAAGCCCAGCAGGCATCCTGTCAGCTGTGGCCGTCATCCCCGCCGCGCCTCATTAACAATATGCTAATATGTTAATGATTCCTGCTGCACAAAAACAGAGGATTATCCTAAAAATAACATTCAAGTCAGAGTTTATTTGAGAGAGAAGCAGCTGGAAAGAGTTGTCAGCAGTCCGGAGTGAAAACATCCACCTGATTGTTGAAGTGCAGGGGAGGCATCACCATGGTTACGCAGCAGAATGCAGGTTGTCCGGTAGAGGAGTAACCTGCAGTGTGATGGTGCAGATCTGCCTCTGCATTTTGGAAAGCGTACCTCTTGTGTAGTGTCTCTCTCCTCTCTCCCTCTCTCTCTCTCTTTCAGTGACGGTGTCTCGTCCCGACTGGCTGTGCCTGCCTGCGCTCGTCTCTGCAGCAGTGCCAGGCTGAGGCAGGCTGAAAGTCGCAACAGCAATGTCTTTAAATCTTAGCACACCAGGCCGCATTGCAGGACATGGGTGGTTTTCAGATTATTAAAAAAGGTCCCCTAAACCGATTCTGTGATGAGTTTCCTCCAACAGCGTCATACAAGTGAAAATACACCTAAGGACTGTATCTCCTCCAGAGGTTTGTAGTTCTGTGTGTTCCTGGGAGAGGCTCTGGAGAAGAGAAGGACTATGCAGTATCTGACTGAGTCTGCACTTTGCCGGTAATGCTGGACTCTGTCTTGCCTGCGTTATTTACTGCATTTCATTACTACGCAAAAAAACCCTTTGCTCCACTTTATAGACTTTCTGACAAATGCATGAGTAGAGCAGTACCGCAGCCCCCTCCTTCGTCCAGAGCAGAAACCGTGTCGGAAGTCAGCTCTGTTAAGTAAATGAGCATCACTTAAAGACTTCCTTTGTGTCTCCCCCTCACCGTGGGATGCCAAAGAAATCATGCTTCCGAGAGAGCAAACTATGTCGGAGACGTGAGAGTTAGGAAACAACTGGATGCCAGTAAATAGTTGTCTGGGTTTGTTTATGCTATTTCCACCACTTTGATGCCGTGTGATGACCAGATGGTTGCGATTGCGACAATAGCTGTAAGGCGGCTTCATCAATGAGATACTCAGAGCCCACTTCAAATGAGAAATGCCATAACCAATTAGCAGAAAAGACTAGCCTGAGGTAGGGTTTAAGATATTCATAAATGTTTTATAAGTCTTTAAGGCTACATGTCACTTCTGTCTGCTGTTTCTCTCTGTGTTTGATTCACAGGGATTCCCCCAGATGTCAAGTGACCAGAAAACATTGTAAAATAGGAAAGAACTGGGAAGTGCACAAGTGCAGCAACAAGTATGAGTCTGTAAGCCTCCTATATATCAGCAAATACTGCCTGGAAAAAGGTGTTTATTCTAAACAATTTGAATAGATAACAATTTGAATTATTCTGGGCTACAACACTGCCTTAGCAAACCAACCACAAAATGAAAGGGCAAAGATCCAGTGTAATGATTTCTTTATTCCTTCAGTGTTGAAATGGTTGTGCCGGCAATAGCACCGTGGTTAAAAAAACATGAACATGACCATGACCATGACTCTGGAATACAATATCCATCCGAACCACCCAACTGTCTCCCAATTGCCAGATGTCTCTTAGGAAAACGAAAAACTTTAAAATTCTTGTTTTGTCATCTTACACTTCAAACAAAACATGACAAATGCTTAAGAAGTCAAGGGGATTAAAACAAGCAAATCTTCTGCAGAGCTGGGCAACAATACTGTACTGTTCCCAATAAATCTAGGCTAGGCAAATATAAAAACAAATCATTTAAATGCTCAGCAATGGTCCATAAGGACAAACTACCTTGACAATGTGATTCAAAACATTACGCAAATGTTATCATTAAATCTATAAAATGCATATTGGCAGTGTGCAAACTGCAACCACTTGCTAACTATTCATGAAAATGACTCACTTTGTTTTAAATTTGTGCAACCTTTTAAAAATTATAGACAGCACTGTAGTCCAAATTATCTCATGTTGGAATAATTCCTTATTTCAAGTGTTGAATTAATAAGATTCGACTGTCAGTGAAAAACAACTCCACACTAAATCGCTGTGACATCATGCAGCAACATGTGTATAAGCAGTGCCCGCATAACTCCCCATGTCACAGCCCAGGAATAGACCAGTAAACAGTAAAAGCATGTGCCCAGCCCCCACACTGAAGCCAATATAATCCAATCAATTGTGAGTTATGGATCTCGTGGAGCTCTCTGGACACATGTCAATGCCACACACCCACTTCAACACTCATTGCGCATGCGTTTCCAAAGGACGCAGTGGTTACCTCATTTCACTGACAGTCAACAAATGAGAACATCACACAGAGTAATGCCCCTCCACAGCTTCAGGTCCCAAGATGGCTGTCCTGGGACCCAAAGTTTATTGACACAGGTCTGGTTATTAAATTCACTGAAGGTAACGAGTTACTGCGTGGGCTTTATGCACTCCAGTTTGAGACTGCAGGTGAGAGTTATAGCACAGCAAGTACAAATGCGATCAAACCCCTGCTGATAAGATTTTGTGTTTTAATGTAATAAAACTCAAAAATAAATTTTACCATGATATAAAACTGAAACAAAAGGGAAATCTTAATATCTGAAAGTTTGGATCTAGCAAGTTTGATATTTCTGCTGTCCAATCCATCTAAAGTAAAGTACTATTCTACACTTAATACTTTACTTTTTTTTTCAACAAATTGGGTATAAAATAAGAATCATGTTAAATCTATACAGCAGTTTTTTTTACCGTGTTCTGGCCTTTCCTTCATTACTTAAATCCAGTGGTTTTTCTACTACTAAACAGCCAAAACACAATTAAGCGGTTGTGGTCAATTTAGCAGTATTATTTTTACTGTCAGAGACCACTTGCAATAGTAGGATTCTTCACTCAAAAGCTTTCCACATCCAGTGACGAGCAGCGGAACCTCAAACTCTGTGTTTCTGTCATTCAGCGGCTTCTATGCCACTCATTCATGAAATCAGTCCTTCATCATGGTGCCCTTGTCCATTTCCATTGCTGAGGCTGACAGGAAATAAAGTGGTTTCCTGCCAAAACCTCAAAGCTGAAACTAACACTGCGGGTTAAGATATGTGCTGATAGCACCCTGTTACGCAAGGCTCATTTAAAAACCAGCACTGTATATATAAAGTCACAAGTCACGCAAGTTTATATATATGACAAAAGGTCAAAGGTTAAAAGGATCTTCTCATCCTTACTCCGACAAATGTCAAAATTAAGTGCCCAATTGCACGTCTACTGTTAATATGTTGGTTTCCTGGCATTAAAAGTGGGCAGAAGAGGAAGAATTCTATTGTAGAGAAAAACTTCTTTGAACTGTGCAGATGACATTGAACAAATTTGATTTGAAAGTATATCCCACATTATATTTCCCAAGGAATCACGTTAGTCTATCAGTCTTAGATCAGTATTACACCTAAACTAGTATGCAGATTTCTTCTAAACTTGATAGAAGAGTTGGGCATGGGTCAAGGAGGACCCCATTAAAATCTGGAGCAGCACCACAAAAAACTGATACAACTACTACTGCTTGTTTTACTTGGCAAGTCACTCTTAATAATGGTGTTTTTTGTCTCTGATAATGGTGAAGAACTTCCACACCAATGACATATTAGTGTAGGGTTGTGTCATCACAGCCACATGCAATGATTCTGAGCCATTGAAGTAGAGCTGTTGTGCAGCTCATGCATGTAAATATGACCAGTAGAGTCTGATGCATCTGGTCACGGCCAATCAAGCTGAAAACTAGTCAATTGATCAGTGCATCTATTTTAAACAGGATGGAAACCAAATAATAGATATGCCATTCATACATCACTACTGGTTATATATTCATTTTCTGTCACATGCTGCATTCCGTAATCTTTGCCTTATAAAGGCTGTTGGGTGTAAATATGACAGGAAGAAGGAAAAGGAGTTTCAGTTCTGCTGTAAGAAATGAGCCAACCCGATACACAGAGCACTTTATGCACCACACACCCCCAACTAGTGTTTGTGATGACTTGGAGCCAAAGATAGAGGCAGATAGCAAGCAAATGTTGACGGAGATGCCTTGGGCATGTGTAATGGATAGTGTCTCAGCCTCACTGAGCATTAAACTGGTTCTGCTCTGCTTGTCTGCCTGCATCTGCAACCCTTCCCCCCAAAACTCCTACCTCTCACCATCATCTCTCTGCCCGCCCTTTCTCTTAAGCAGGGTTGGGGGCATCCAGGCAGAAGGGACTGTGACACCGAGTCAACTGTCAAAAGGCGTAAAAAAGAAAAAAAAAAGATGAGAAAAGGAAAAAAAGCTCGGCAGTTTTTTCCAACTTGTCTGCCTTCTTCCTGCATCCTCCCTTCCTCCATTTACACACCCATCCATCAATCATCCATCCATGTTTGTAGCCAAAGAATAATGGTGGGACTATGCAGTTGGCCTGGTCTTTTAGCCCACTAAAGGATGAAGAGCCATGCTGAGCACTCCCCTACAACAGGAGAAGATAAGCACACCGACCGGCACACATATTCTAGGTGACCTTGAATCCAACGTAACACGTGTTCATATTTCCTTTTTTGTCTTTTCCAGGAACAAATAGCAACAATAGCTGGGAAGTTTGGTTCCGATAAGGGACGCCAAAATACACATACTCCTTTTTTAGGAAGACAATACTCTAATAGCGATAAATTGTGCAATAGTTCTCCAACCAGGGGAAACCCTTCAGAGAGAGTGTGCTTGTTCTCCCAAGGCGCCTTCACTCTGTGTGTATGAGCTAAACACAGGAGCCAGGTCAAGTCCAGGTCAGTGTCTTGTTTGCTGAATATGAAAGAACCCTGAAGTGCTGCACAAGCCACATTTGCTTTTCAAATATATGCAAATCGAAATCGTTTTGTCACTGCTCTGATTGATGAACTGCTGTGGCTCTAAACGCTGGTAAACGTGCAGGTTGTTTCATTTTGGAGACACTGCAATCTTTTTGGTAAGATTTGCATGCAGTGATTCAAATTAACCAAAAGAAGTTTAAATAGTGAGATCATGGTGAGCATAATTAAGGCTGGGATGTGACACTGGAAATCCGAGGCGTCTGTTGACACTAAGTGTGTCCAGCTGGGTAAGGATGTGGAAAAACAAGGACTAAGATAGGTTTTTATATTTTCCACATGCCACTAACTGACCATGGTCCCATTTCCCCACCCTTAAAAATTATATTGTCCCGGCCAGGGCTCACATAATCACTGTTAGTATTCAGAGAAAGTGATTCCAGTACAGTGATTCCATTTTTCCCCCTCTCTGAATGCTCACAACATTCATCTTTCCATGGTTTAAATATAGCATCACTAAAAACACATGGGAATAAAGGACGGGTGAAAGACAAGCATGTGGACGGGGGAGGAAAAGAGAAAGCTGGGATTCTATGGTGTTGGGAGCAGCTATATTTAGAGCAAAGCAGAGAGCATCATCCACAGACAGAGCATCGCTATTGGTCCATGCCCTCCCACTACAAGGACGGATATGATCAATAATATGGTGGAGTTTTACACCGTTGTGTTTTCCTGTTTGACTGCACTGTTCTGGCTTTTCTGACAGTTTCACATTGTTGTCATATCACAGAGCCCTTGAGCAAAACCTGTTCTTAAAGCAGACACAGCATAAGCAAATAAAAGCCATAACTGATCATAATAAATGAGCAGGTGTTGAAAATTATATAACAACCATCAGAAAAACCAAAGAAACAACAGGGCAACAGGAAATGCCAGGTTTATTGATCTTTTCCATGCCTGTGTTTTTTCTGGTGCTCAGGGTCTCATCTGCTTCACAGCTCCAACGCCAATGTCAGTGACAGCAGGAGAGAATGAATGAGGCCAACAGAGATAGACATGCAGACGTTGTATGTGGGGTGTTTTTCTCTTAATGACCAGGGCAGCTGTGCCTAAATTACCCCAACACTGCTACCATCCACTGTGTCAGTAGCAGGGTGGGGTGTGTGCGTTTGAGAGAAAGGGGGGGGGTTAGAGTAGACACTCCAATCTCCCTCATTAGCGAGGCAAGATGATGCAGGGAGTGGGAGGAGGTGGGGGAGTGAAGTGGAGGGAAAGGGGAGCGTCGTCCTGCCTGGGGTCCCGACTCTCATTAGACCCCAGGGGGAGAGCAGTTCATAACCCATGAAGCCTGAAAGTTGCGGGGGGGGGTTGTGCTTTGTAATCGGCATCAGGTAGATAAAAAAGACCTGCCTCAGTCTCATGCCAAGCTTCAGGCTGAAAAATGCTCAGACTACACTCCAGCAGTGACTCACAGGAGATTCATATACTCTGCAGCAATGTAGGGATGTGTGTCAAAATGTGTTGTTTTTTTTTCAGGTCATTAAAAAAATTCATGGAATCAAATTTCATCATTCCAGGGTGTGCTGATGAATCAGCATGCAACTGTGCACCTGTAACATCCTTTCTGCAAACACTATCCTCATTTTTCTTGTGACGAAGTTTAGACATATAATGCTGACAAGGCACGCTGAAATCTAGTGGAAGAAAAAACAAAAGAAACCCATATTTTTCTCTCAGCTGTGAAACTTGTTCATTTAAAGTTCACAGTAGTATGAGGGCCTTTCCACATCTTTCCACTATGTGGTACCAGCTTGACTTGACTCGGCCTTTTTGCATTTCCATTACATAAAAGGACCTGGAATCTGGTACCCAGTGCTAGTTTTTTGGTCTTTACTTCGCCAAGGCTCCAAAACGAGGAAAGAGATGCTAAAACGTGACATGTAAACACTACAGACACTGATTTGGTCAAAGAGCTGTCTCTGCATCATTACGTTATCAATGTGCAGTGACCCGCCATTTTTAAAAAAACAGATATGGAAGTTTACAGTAAATATAGCGGTAGGTTAATCCACATGGTGGCAGCCCACAAAAGTATGCTGCAGTCGGTTGAAGAGGTTCAGACATTTCTGTCCTTGGTGGCCGACGAAAAAATTCAGTGTGAGCTTGACGGGGCAACATGCAACGAGCAACTTTATCAGCAACTCTCTGAGCAGACTTCATGGAAGTTACGCACCACGTCGCTATGACATCCAGGTACTCTAAAGCCAGTAGTATCCTGTAATGGAAACGGTCGACAGGGATAGTATCTGGTACCCGAGTCGAGCTGGTTCCACATAGTGGAAACGCGTTCATAAACGTCTGAAGTTCAGGTTTTGTTGCTCCATCATATTAAAAAAAATATATATTCCTGACATGTTTGTGACTGACTTTAAGGGCTTTGTAGGTACAGATGTGTCTTATTTTGACTTTTGGGCAATTTCATAAGTAACTTCGGTTTAAAAGACTGATTCAGTTTTTACACCTGAACAGCCAAAACCACACTACAGTTCTGCAACTGCACTGAGGTAGAGGTGTCTCATTTTCACCTATTGTCAATTCAGCAGGCAACTTAAGATGGAAAATCTAGTTCATTTTGATCCGGACCACAACCTCTCTTTTTAGTCTGCATCATTGTTTTGGATCAGACTGAAAAGGCAGAAGGCCTGGAGAACAAAAGTTATGTATGAAAGTGCATCAAGAGTATCAGCATCTAACAATTCACCAGAGAAGAAGCTTGTGTTGGGAAATGTATTTTTAATGCTTCAGCTCAAGAGCTGGGAATTCTGAAGGCTGCAGTGGTTGTAGTTGCCTCAGTGTGGAAGAGTGAAGTGATGTTAGGGGAAGCATTTACTAGACTACAGAGAGTGATGTGAGGAAGAGTGCACAGCAGCAGCACCCAAAAAACTAAATGATGCCAGAACAACAGAGCAGTGAAAACACTAACTTTCATTAGTTTTTTTTTTATCCTTTGTCTCACCTCTGTTGATGCACCCTTTACTTCCATCAACTATTATAGAAACTTTAGCGCTGTCATGACTCTGCCTTACCTTATTCTCAAAGATTTATGCCATACACCCTCAGCTAGTTCTGACACTGTAAGAGGATTACAGCACACGCAGCACTGTTGCCATTTTCTGATGATGGATTAATCCAAAA
The DNA here is from genome assembly GCA_029814465.1 of Ostorhinchus cyanosoma. Classification (NCBI taxonomy): domain Eukaryota; kingdom Metazoa; phylum Chordata; class Actinopteri; order Kurtiformes; family Apogonidae; genus Ostorhinchus; species Ostorhinchus cyanosoma. The sequence goes on from JAPTYQ010000014.1 coordinate 13,617,455, forward strand.
CATGCCACCGCTGCAATGCTGTTATGACATGCATCAAGCCGGGCTGACTTTTGATGATGATTACAATGATGTAACAGACGAAGCTACGGCACGGTAAGAGGAAAAGGATGAGCTCTACAATGTGCCATTTATCTGAGCTGCTGGCATGCACAACCACAAAAGGCCCAGTATGATTAGCAGTGCGAAAATAAAACTCTCTTTGTGCAGTGTTTGCACTTAAACAGTTGTCAGAGTGGGAAAAAATGAACCCTGTCACCCCTCACACTGGTAGACATGATGTGCTGTGCACTGCAACAGAGCTGGCACTCACTCTGTTTTTCAATCAGAGTACATAACAAACATTCTTTAACTTTTGCACCAGAGCACAAGTTTCCCGCAAGTGAGAACGCCTTTGAAACACTGCTGATGAAGTTACTATTACTAAGTAATCTACTGGTTTTCATGATGCTTTCATGTATCCAGGTGACAATTATAAATGCACATAAGCCTTTTGAAGTCCAGTCAAGGAGTACAAAGCACATATTGTGTCAGAAATAGACTTTCTGAAAAGAAACTTCCAAACGGTGCACCATTTCAGATCTGTTCAGATGCTATTTTCTTATGTCAGGAGCAACTTGTGAATACTCATGAAAGCCACAATGCTGGAGCTGTACAATCATGTACTTATGACCAAATGGTTTAACAGACTGCACAACCAACATTAACAGCTTGTCACCCACACATATCTGGTCCCAAGGTCCTACCTCACAAGATGGAGTTATGGCTCTGTGTTTGCTCTCTTCATTGTCCTGCGGTGAATCACTCCAACGTGCTGCTGCCATCATTTCATATCAATACCGCAGAAGGGGAAGAAGTCCTTTAAAGCCCACATTGAGGTGAGGAGGATGAAGCCCAAAAACAAAAAAAAGGAAAAAGAAAAAAAAAGTCTTAATCCACACCGTCCTCCTTCTTCATGTCCACCAGCTGCTGAAATCTGGACACAAACAGAACAAGTCAGTGTAGAGAAGTGACACATTCAAAGATCAACTCTGTTGAAAATGAAGAAAACCTGCACAAATACTCTTAAATGCATGAACACAAATCATTACAGTCAAACATCCTTAGGCTCTTACAACAAAATACTGGCTCCAAAGAACCTTATTCGACCCCTTAAGTTAGAGAATATAATACCATATGTACGCAGATCTTGGTATACAAACAAAAAACAAATATTATAGTGGATGTCATTGAATTATATCAAAATGAACAATTCTTCTCAATTAGGAAAGCTTGTATTGAGCAATAACCAGTATCAGATAATGAAGTGACACCCCTGTATTATCGTCACACACAAAAAAACGCGACATGAATGTTAAATAAATGTGGAATTAATTAGTCTTTGAAGGGGAAAGTGCACGAGACATGGAGGGAACTGCGGTGTAAAAGCGCCACACCAGCCATCATGAAACCAGCCATATGCCAAATATAAACAGCCAAGATTGAACACCAAGCAACGACATGGCACATACATAGAGGAAACACAAAAACAGACTCGTTTTTCTATATATTTTCTAAGCTAAAACACCGGCTAGTAGCTCCTACTCCGCGGCTGCTGTTGACAAATAGCAGTTCACGAGGACGACAGGTTGTTGCTACGGCCGTTAATGTGAACACCATAACCTACCTGTTACAAATTCACAAAACTACCCCGACACGACACTACAAACACATTGTCCATATTTGCCAGAAGAGGAGAGCGGTCGTTGAACGTCTCGGTGGGTCCAAAGATGCGTGGAAAAAGCTGTCAACAGATTACAAAGCGGGATATTCAGTCCCCGTTCAGAGCCACACTCACTGACCGCTCGAGCTCACTACCTGTTAGGAAAAACACAAGGGAAAAAACATGGAAACCGCCCTTCAGCGTGCATTTCTTCACCGGACCGAACCGACGACAATTAAACATCCCGTCTTCATTCATTTCCCTTCATTGGAGAGCCTCACTTCGGTGCTAAATGAGTGGAAATAGAAACAAAAAAAAGTAGCGTGTACTCCTACGTGGTCCCGATTGGCGGCGCGACAATCTGTATATAGATTTGTCGAACCTCCCGACTTGGCTCAAGCCACGCCCCTCCGCTTGCCTCCTCGTTGAGCGTCATCCAATCACAGAGTCAGTTTAAATTTGGATTTCAAAGTCAGCCAATTGGAGGTGACGTTACATAACATTTCCAATAAAGAGTGGAAGCTGGTCCATTCTAGTCCTTTGCTGGAAAAAAATCACAATAGTAATTTATTCTGTAATCTAGTATTGCATTTTTAATTTTAGCTTTCAGGATTTTAATATAGTTTTTAACTGAAAGAGTTCCTATTAAAGAAGTAAACACAATTTTACTCAGCTCAGATTTATGTGTTTATTACAATTGCCAATGCATCTATATTAACAATATATTTTATTAAGTTAGATTTCAACTTTTTCTTAAAAGTGTTTCATATTATGTGTGTTTGTGTTGCATGTATTACTGGTACATATGTAAGCAGCACACAATGTAGCATAAGGATATTTAATTGTTACTTTGTTATTACTTGTGTGCATGCTTATAAATGATTGAACTTTTAATCCTTTTTTTATTTTATTTTTTTTTAGGGTGTCACAGTGTAGCCCATGTAGGGACAACAGATAAAAAGTAGTGTTTTGGCTAATTACAGCACATTTACAGCAGTGATTATTTATGTGTAGGTTATGGTATTGAGATACTACTTAATTATTTATCACTACTTCTAATCTGTAATTACCTGTTTTCACTACAGTTTTATAATTTTTTCTTTCTTCGTTTTTGTCTTGTAATTCTTCTTGCAGTGTACTTTCGGTGTAGTGCTGCTAGTGGAACTTTATTTTCCTGGTGGTTTTGCCTATGGGATCAATAAATTTCTGTCTAATCTAATCTAATGTCCCTGTCAAATAAACCAATAGAGTCCAATAAATTAATAAACTCCAGACAGTTGTTTAATCTTAACTAAATGAATTGCAGTCTCTGAAGAGATAAGATGTAATTGCTGATAGGTGAAGCTTTGCTGGAACATAAATGAACTGCTGCTGATTGGAGACAGAATTTTGCTGTATTGCTTGAACTACAAAATATCGTTAAAAGGGGAAATAATGTATAACTGTAAATAGCTTATTTCAGAGGTCATTGTCAAAGCAAAAGAATAAAGTTGTTGAAGCAGTTGAAATTGTTCAGTAGAACTCTAGGAAAGTTTGTCAAATTAAGTGAAAAAAGTTGTAGGAGATGCTGAAGAGGTGTAAAGTAGAAGTAGATAAACTGTAATTTCAGAAAAGATGAGATAGAATTGCCGATAGCCGAAGCTTTGCAGGAATATAGTTGAACTGCAGCTAAATGGTGTCTGATTTTGATCTGAAATAGGTTATATAAGAAAATACTGTTAAAGTGAAGAAATTAAGTTGGTGAAGTGGAAATTGGTTAATTTGGAGATCACTGTCAAAACTGAGAAGAAAAAAAAAGTCAAAAAAGTTGCGATAGTTTCAAATGGAAAAGTTTGCCAAAGTGAAGGAGATGGTGAAGAGGCTTAAAGTATAATATGGTCTATTTCACCTTGTGGTATTGCTACTTTTACTTTTTCATTGACTACATTAAATAAACAGCTAGTTATGTGCTGATGGACACCATTCCCACATTCAGTCATTAAGTCAGTTAGTATTTTAAAGTGAGTAATCACAGGGACATCATTATCACTGGCAGGGGAAAGCCCTGAGGCCCAAACATATGCTCAGCTCTCCAATCACTTAACGTTCAACTGGTGAAGCATATTTGTCTATCCATTATCAACTGTAACAGCAGTGTCCTTAACTTTATTATGGTGACATGTAGGGCATGGTGGCCACATGGGACTCCTCAGAGCAAGAAAAAAAGAGGCTGCACAGCTGATCTAAACCAAGACAAAGGCTGACAGTGTTCTGTTTGCAGGCTTCTCCAACAGCACAATAGAAGACAGGACAATAGGACTCTTTTTGACCCATACTGTGTCGAGGTTTCCCTGGCTTCAGTGAGGAGCTATTGTCTCTAAGAACTGCTGCACCCTCGTTTAGACAATGGGGAACTTAAACTGATGTAAGTGCTGCTATGCATTATGTCGCCATAATCATGAGGTTCATATTTATTTAATGCAATTATTTAAACCAAACCACATTATTTAAAGTGGACTAAACCAGACTAAACCTATCCAATCCCTCCCTAAGAAAAACTACTCTTTATCTCTGGAATCAATGCATCAAAAACCTCTATGAAAATGGCTCACCAGATTATTTCTGTAGTACTCCCACACCCTAAAAGAAGCACTTGGCTCATTTTAGTCACTACAGGCACACAGGCAGAGTAGTGTTGCTTTTATGAATGGTAAAGTAAAGACAGAGTATTTCGGATCAATGCTGAATAAATCTGAGTGAACAGATACAGTGAAGCTGCCGGCTGCACTTATAATGGCATAAATGTCACATAATCACTTGGATTTCAGTTTTCTTTCTAGTTAATACTGCAAGCAAGTGCAATCATTCTTTTACATTAAGTGTTGATGCAGAGTCACAGTGACTCAAACATCCAAGAGAAGAGAGATTACCAGCTCTCTCTCCCTGTCTCATGGCAGCAAAATGTTTGGCTGGATTAGGACATCACATGAAGTCCAAGTTCAAAGCCCTGCGACGTCAGGATCGGGACAGGTGGATATGACTGTAAAACAGCACACATTATTTGTGTGTTTTCAGTTTCTCACAACACTGCATGCATTAACTGTAATTAAGCAAGACTTCATTCATTGATTAACTTATAAACACAAGCAGATGACAAAAGTTTAAATGGATCAGGATCACTGCTCAATACAAGTTGCACAAGTGGATCTGGCACCAAGTGTGATGACTGGATGAAACACAGCACTAGTCCATCTACACAGGCCTTAGCCAGCCAATCCCAAATTGGAGCACAATGAAGACTAGAGAGGATGTTCTTTCTATTTGTGTAACTGAGATGCGTCAATGAAGAAGCATTTCCCCAACCAGGAATGAAGACTATAATCTTGCTGGACAGTTCACTAAAGCCTGTTAAAATACATAAAATATAAAAAATATTTAAATCCTTTGGAAATTTGGCCTGAAATAGTAAAAATAAATGTGTTCTGTTGAGTGTCTAAACACAAAAATCACAAAGAAAATAAACATTCATAAGTATTACCATCAGTAGCAGGAAATTGTAGCTGCACAATAAACAAGTCTAAATGTGTTAGCAGAATGTTTTAGGTAGCTAGTTAGATTACCTTAAATAGAATTTAATACCATAGACTGTATATAATCATTGAACAGACTAACTATAATAACACCCATTGGTTTCTGAACAGCCATTTTGATGCCAGCTGTTTGGAGCAAGAAGTGACCATATTTGGACAAAGAGGTGGAGCTATGGGTGCAGCGGAGGTTAGAGATGAGCTAATGCTAAACGCTAATTTGCTGACTCAGAAAAATGGTAAACCTTACCAAGCTCTGTGTAACAAAATGCTTTGTTATATATCTGTGGCACATATCAGGAGCTCACTGCTCCTGATATGCGCAAACGCTATTGACTAATGCTCGGTGTTATGTGTTTATTTGGATGGGTAAAATACAGAGACCAAATTTTCCTATGTGGACAGTAATATAAGATACTCCCACATTGGTTTAATTTTTCAACTGAGGTCCTTATCTGCTACATGTGACATATAGCTTGACATTATATTACATTTGTGGATCGATAATTAGTTAACAGCTAATGTCATCTAGTTAAATTGGGTGGAAAATAATTTTTTTGTCAAGACTGGCTTGCAGAATTTATTGTGTGGTAAATCTAGCCATGTCATATTTAATCTACATATTGCAAAGTTTATGAACTTACACAACATTTTGAATATAGGTTGAAACTTAGTTCCTACTCCTTTTTATGCTAACTATTATGTATGTAAAACCTTAAACTACATAGTCAGAAACATATTGCCCACCATAGATTTCCTGGTGCTGTAAACAAAGTTATTACAATTGAATAATATTTTTCAGGAGTCCATTTCATGTCTGCTGTGCTGGCAATGTGAAATGAAATCCTCTTGCTCCGTCTCAAACCACAGGCTTCATATGACAAATGCAAGGATGCAGGGCCATTCACTTGTACAATTCCGGTTTTGTTCCTTTTGTGTGTCGTGCAGTTTACCTGTAGCCTACTTTCTGTGGTCAGCCCCATCCTCTGTTCCCTCCATGGAGCACTACAAAGACACTGCATGTGAAACCTGTAAGGCTTTTTGTGCCTTCTCGCTTTCACCAAACCTCACATCAAGGTGAAAGACAATGGACTTTAGGTTCCCAGGGCAATGTGGGGGGGCATCAACGCTGGGATAAGTTAACCAGTCCTGCCAAATGCTGATGTTTTATGATAAGAACACATGGAGCTGCAGCAGGAGGAGGTACAATGGAGGTCTTTGTGTGTTGCTCTGCACAGACAGCACACAACTAAAAAGCTGTGCAATCTGTAGAGTGTGAGCTTCTGCCTCGTTTTCATCCCACTCCTCTGCATGTTACAGGTCACGAGCAAGCGATAAAGCCTGATTTATGATTTTTCTGACTGACTTGGTTAAGATTTTGTTTACCACTGCAGATGTGAGAGAAACGTGGACTTTGAGAGCCTTGAAACTTCTCAGAACACACTTTCTTTGTTTGCAGTCTTTCATATTATTCAAATAGAAACTAATTTTTCAGGTCATTTAACTTGGAGAGGCCTTGTAGCTGGAGCAGAACCATTACATTTGGCTCTGAAACTTGTTTGAGAACTGGAAGAAAAACACTATAATTTTATTTGTGAATTGCACAAAGCTAATGGAATAACCATAACAGCCATAATGTATTTGGTTTATTTGAGGCGTTAGTCCCTGCAGATGTTGGTGGTCTTTGCAGATGGACGGGTTAATAGGTACAAGGATGGTAAGGTCAACAAAAGACACCCTAATTATTTTACCATCTTTCAGTCAAGACGTCAGTGATTTCCTGGTTAGTGGGAAACTGTGTGAAATCCTTACACTCTTGAAATAACGCCTGTGTGTTTATGTCTGTCTGTTATGTGATGTGGCAGCTGTTTGGAGATACAGGTGATTAAGAATCAAGAGTGCATAGCCACATGATAACGCTCCCAAGTGCAGCGTGTGAAGTGAGGCGTGTTCTGGTCTGTCGACATGCACAATTGACTCTTTTAGTCACCCTGACAATGGCAACAAAACCTCCAAAATGCTTCTGTATGTGTTGCATGTATATATGTTTGTAGTTCAGATCACAGATTCTGAAGGTATTTTGACGTCTAGACTTTACACCCCAGAGGTCTTTAAAAACACAACGGCCCCACTGTTGGTCTTGGTTCAATGGAAGAAAGATGTTTTTATGGAATAGAACACAACTAATAAACTTTTGATGAATGAACCAGTACAGTTTATATATATTTCTAATGACTCAAACGTTGTTCTGTTATGGATATGTAGCACAGATGTGACTTAT
>JAPTYQ010000014.1:13759837-13770848 GCA_029814465.1 Ostorhinchus cyanosoma
AAACAGTTTTAGGTCAAAGAAAACCGACTCTTGGGAAAACTTGGTGAAGATATTTTGAAACTCAGTTTGCAGTCCTGGTATGTGGTTTGTGTGTTATGTTTTATATTAAAAATCATAATCTGCAATTGTACCTTATGTCCTTTGAACAATAGGTGATTTTGTGCAGTTGCAGATTTGTTAAGATGGTGCTGGTACTAAGGCTGCAAACAGGAGTTTATGCACATTTGCATATTTATAGATATTGTAAAAACAGATAAGATAAGATAAGATAAGATAAGATAAGATTTATTTGTCACATGAACAGTTATACGTAGTAAAATACACAGTAAAATATATGAAAGTAAATGTATTCAAATACACATGCAGTACATGAGATAAATGTTCTGATTCCTATGTTGAGGAGCCGAGGCTTCAGAACTCACTACCGCTGGAACGTCTTTTCTCAAACCTCATTGGCCAGTTTTCCTGTTTTTTGGTTCCGTTGCCACGTGCTGCTTTGACCTGTGATTGACAACACTTTCTAGTGTCTCGTTTCTGTGCTCAGGTGGATGGAGAGTTTCATTCTTTAAATAGTGCTTTTCTGGATGATCATTTTCCAGAATTATGGGGGAAACAGAGGAGTTAAAAACCGCCCCCGTACTTCTAGACGAGGCCTGATCTGCATAGGCTTAGGATTAGTAACCCTAAAATAATCACATTATCATCAGTTATAATCAAGGAAAGCATGACATTTTAGAAGCTGCAACATGATAAGATGTATTTTTAGCTCATGAAAGACAAACCAAGGCTATTGAAGGCCCACTATGATAAATTAGCACATACTATATTAGCTAACTCTATGTCTAAGCTAACCACGGTCTTGGTCTATGATATAAGCCACATTCGGCCAAGTTTTGGGCCTTGGTGCTGACTTCATCAGGCCAGTGTTAAAAGACGTATAAGCCCCACCCACCACAACAAAGACTCCAATACAAATTTAACACGGTGAGGACTTTTTGGGGGTCTTGGGTACTATTTTTTCACTATTTCCTCTCATTATGTTCAACCTTTCTAAAGAATGAAACAACAAAAAGAGCAGAGCGTGCATGAGCTTTATAAAATGGTCCCAATCACAAGATGAATCCAAACAAAAGTGTCAAATCAGCCTCAACATTTGAGGCTGGGGTGAAGCCAACATCAGAGCAGGTCCCTGGAAAGCTGCTGCTCACACCACAGCTGGCTGGCTTGCGTCACGGCCGTATCAACAGGGACTCTCTTTAGCGGGTAACCAACCCACTGCATCTCAGTGTGGAGCCAGCTGGTGGGTGCTGAAATGAGAGATGATTAGGAATGAAAGATAACAGCAAATTAAGTGACTGAGTGTTGATTGAATGAGTAAGTGGGTGAATGTGTGAATATTTCTCTGCTCATGTTTGTTCCTATCTCACTCATGTGTAATCCATTATCATGTACAGACTCCAATCTCATATGGGAGGATAAAAAAAGGTGTGCAGCACAAGGTTGATCCCATAACAAAAGTAAAGTTTCAGGTGCCTTTGTGAGCTGAAGGTTACTCCCCTGAGGCGTTGATGTAGTTGTGTTTGTTGTCTCCACATTGTAAGACTTTGTTCTGGAGGCTGGATGAAGAACCAGGATGTGTTAAGTCAGGCGTCTGGGGAGCCTGAAGTCCAGGCCAGCAGACGAACATCATCAGAGTCGACATCCAGCTGGGACTTGTTCACCTGCCTCTGCCTGAAACCCAAATAAAACCCCAATGTTTCCTAAAGCGCTCGTAGTTTCCAGTTAGGAAATCTGTGCCACTTAAAAAGACACTTCAAAGTCTTACTGCGGCGGTGGCCTTTTTTCTTCCCCCCCAAAAAAAGATGTTCCAAAGATTATATTTCTACCCATAAATGACACCTAGTAAATCTCAAATGCCAGGTGTTAGAAAGTCTGCTGGATGTTGACAACACTCGCTCAGCATTTCCTGGAGCCTTTACTCACGCTGTAACTGAGACGAGACCGAACAGGGGGAGGCAGACCGAAGAGTAGTAAGAGTGTTGATAATTATCTCCTCGATATTGATGTCCATTAGATAGGTATACAGAAGCCTGATCCTCTCAATCCCTTCACGTGCACGCTCTCAAGTACATGCACGTACGCACACACACATCTGTGAATAACACCTGATCCCCTTTGTTTCCCACTGTGCTCAATCCAAGATTCCCAGCACTTAACATTGATTATTAATGGAAGGTTTTCAAAAGAGAAGGGGTGGGGGGGGCAGAAACTGATCTTCATGCACACTGGCGTTAAGAGTAACCTGTCTGAGGTTCAGGGCCAGGTTCTTCCCAGAAGCCCTGAAGGAAAGTGCAGCTCCAGGACTAAGGCTTGTGTAATAATATTCTGCTCAACGTGATGTGAAGCAAAGGTCACCACCGTGAGTGACGACGCTGACTGCGCTCCCATAAAATATGAGCAGCGCTATATTTGCTTTGAGCATGAATGTAAATACTGGAGGAATGTCGATAAGTGATGGAGCCAGACAAATATCTGGTTCCAAGTAACTGCTGCGTAGTTTTTGTTAGAAGTATCACTCTGTCACATCTACGGTCATCGAAAAAAATGATGGTTTTCTTCAACCTGTTGTTCGTTTTAATGCCTGGTACAACTAAAAGTACATTTGTTTGGACGAATATAATGAGAACAACAAAAATAGCTCATAGTAGTTTAATTTCAGTGTTAATATCTATTAATTTTTCATGTTTTCTTGATAAAAACCAAAACCACTTCAGTTCTTACATCAATATCTATGGCATCACACTGAAAAAACAGGCATTCCATGTTTTCTTTTCCGTCTGTTTTAGTCACATGATACATGCAGGAGTTAGTACTTGATTACATAACTATTGCTTTTGATGACTTTTGATGGTCGAATAATTTTGTCCGCGACTGTATATAACAGGGATTTTCAGTCATTTACAGTATGTTTGATGTCACATCATTACTCATTAATTAAAATGCTGCAAATTGCAAATTTTTTTTAACCCTTTCATGCAATAATTCTTAGCAAAATAATTCTGACATAAAACATACACAGTTGGATTTTTTATCTTATTTTCTTAACATAATAACCAGATATTCATTATAGTCGATTCCATTCATCAGTAGGTTAACATATGTATTCATTTTTTAAGTATAAACACGCCTGTAAAGCTCTTTCCACGTAGAACAGAGTTTCGCCATCTAACGCCACTAACAGTATCATGAGTCTACTGGTGCCCCCCCCCCCGATGTAGGATGGGGCTGTGGTAGTGGTATGAAATTCTAAAAGTAACACATCAGACCTGCATGTGGAGGATGTGGTAAAGCAAGGTTTATTTGTATATTACAATTCATACACAGGGTAATTCAAAGTGTTTTACAAAAATGGAAAAGAGACAGGTTAAAAATATACAATTACAGTTGAAACATACATTAAAATGAACATTAAAATCAAAAAAGTGCATTCAAAACACAAGATTGAACATAAGTCTTGGAATCAGGGGGTGCAGCTTTTTTTTTTTTGCATTTTAAAATGTTATATTTATAATGTTGTGATGTACAACACTAGTCGCTAACGCAGACATGCACAATTATGTCACTCGCACCCCCCCCCACACACACACACACAAGAAAACTTTTGATTTCAATGTAAAACTGCAACTGTCCATTTATATTCAGCCACTGAAGCCAATTCATGATTAAAACAAACTATAAATAATTAGTGAACCATGTTTTCGATTTATTAAACAATATATCAGGATAAAATAGGACTTAATTTATTCCACAGTGGGGAAATTCACAACAGTGTGTCACAACAGCATTTACAATTCACAGTAAAGTGCGTATAAAAAAATATTCGAAAAGAAAACAATTAAAAGTTGGAGTCATTATTGCAAATAATGACGCTTAATTTAAAGCGTGAATAACTGTCCACTGCAGTAATGACATGCACGAAAGTATTTGTATTCTTTTGTCATGTCATTTCTTCTGTTATCTAATGCTAATTGCTAATGCTAGATGCATTATAATAAAGTGTGTTAACCTTAACTTAACCTTTAAGTTGTAAGAGGACGTGGAAGTGGAATATAAAACTCATAATGATGTTTTCATTGGAGTATAATTACACAAAAAACAAGCTGTGTTTTTTTTTTTTTTTGTAACCTTAGACTTAGAAGGAACAGGATGCTGTTGATGGAATCCCTCAGGTCACAACACCATGTTTCTACAGAAGCTTAGAATGGATTTTATCACCTCTTTTTTTTTTTTTTTTTTAATCTGTTTGTCTGATATCCAATTTCAAGATCCATTGTTGTCACTTACTATGTCTGAGCAATAACCAGGATTAAAATTACAAAACACAACTAAAAACCCAGGAACAGACAGAATAAACACATGTAACTGTCAATAACATTCATAACATCTGCAGATCAAGGAATGTCAGAGGGTTTCAGTCTGCAACTTCACTTCTAGATATGACTAAATATATTGTAAGATGAGATTTATTTGTCTTAAACTTTGAAATAAGGACATTTCATCTGAAGAAAGTTGAAGAATGTAAGAAGAGATTTATTTTTGTGTGGATATTTTCAGCAGAGTGCCTTATTTTATATTGTTCATTATTTTGAGTCCACTTAATTGACTTAATATTACATTTATGAATATTGTATTCTGCTGTTTGAGTTTTATCTGGAACTATATAATATGGCGCACTTTACATGCAAGTAACGGGAGTAAGGATTAAGATTGGCGGAGTGATATGTAAAATGTGAGATGACGCTTTTGTGGGAAGTGTTAGGTTTTCCTACGCTCTGTTCGGACATTAAAGTGGATCGAGTTTCATGGAAGAAGTCGTCCCCGTGCTTTTGCTTCACCCACAGCCCTCTGATACTTTAAGTAAGAAATATGTAAGGCAATAGTCACCAACATTCAAAACCCTGTCTTACAATAATATCAAATAGACCCTGAAATAAAACCTTATTAGTTTTCATATATAAATCTTGAATGTAAGGTTCCAACTCAAAATGCCATAAAACATCATATAATATTGCAAATTAGCATAAAAAAGCAAAGTAGAGAAGAAGTGTGTATATATTCATCCTTCCTCTCATTACTGTCCGTGTTGTCACATAGAAGATAAAGGTCTGAATCTGCACAAATAAGAAGCTTCTGCATTTATATCTGGACCGAACCTGTGGGATATCCTGTCAAGTGGATTCGAGCTGTACCTGTACTGTCAAAGTCTGGAGTTTCTTTCTCGGGTCAGTCCTCAAGCATTTAAATATAGAAATCCAACTTTCCCGGAGTTGTTTTGACCAGTAAAAACAAACAGCAGGTGAGATCACGCCATTAAAGACGAAGCCTGAAGTGCTAAATGGGATGAAAACATTACGTGACGCCTGATTCATATCATTTGGGACGAGGATAACACCTCCCAGTTTCTACCTGATCATCGCGAACAACACTAAAACTGGCACGTGATAGAGATCCTGCTGCTTTTATGTAGTTTGTCTAAAAAGGAGTCATGGGCCGCGTTCCCCTCCCCCCCCCGGTGGATTTGAACTCATCTTCCTGTGCCGTCTTTCGTCCCTGTGGAGCCAAATATGCGTCAGCAAGTTGCTCAGAGCCTGCCAGGCCTGCTATCACTTCATCAGCTTCTTTTTTATTTACGACAAAAAAAAAAAACCAAAAAAACAATGCACTAAAGGAACAGTTACACCATTTGTCCTAAACCTCGCCGTTTCGAGTAGAAAGAGATCGAATGAGGTTCTAAAACTGCACCGGAGTTTAAGTACGCATTCACTCGTCTGTTCTTGAATTCGTCTGAACCAAATTCCCATCGCAGAGCTGAGTCAACTTTTCCGAAGCCAGAAGTTGCCGTGTTTGGTCATCTAACATCTCAGAGCAGATGAGGATGTGGGCCACCCTTTTCTCCCATGGGGTCCTCTGTGTCCCTTAACTGACTCAGACCTAGTGAGCGAAAATATCCACATCCGCTGCCTGAGGGATCGTATTAATGCCTCGGCTAATCCGATTAACATTAACAATCCCACAGGGGAAATCGCTGCACATCTGCAAACGACAGATAATTATGTTGCCTCAGATGTTTGTTTCTCTTTTGTTTGTTTGTTTGTTTGTTTGTGCATTTGCCGCCTTTTTATGCCTTTGGAAGACTATCAGTGTTTCCTCCTGGTACCATTCCAGTGCATTTGTAAGTCTTTGTAGAAAACAAGGGTCGGATATCGTCCTCTTTTTCTAGAGGGCAATATTTCTATGTTCTTCACAGACTTGACGTGGAGTTAATGCTAAGGATGGTCACACAATAACACCGTTTACAGTTGTATTTCTTTGAACGTTTTGATTTTTTTTGTAGTTTTCATTTGAGTTGCATGTAACTGTAACTTTAACAGAAGTGACACTAGTGCAACAGAGCAGCAAAATGGCCTTAGTTTGTCTCTTTTGTTGCATTTTCGTCATTAAATCTCACATCTGAGACGTCATACACAGTGTGTGCTAGTGCCTTTCTTGCTTAATTGCTATATTATGCAATGATTCCACATTCAAAAGTGGTTTACTCATAAGACTTCACACACTATTATAGCATCGGTATGTATTTGCAGTGCAGAGAACTGGCAGGATATGAATCAACTTTTAGCTTTTAAACCTTTTTTCTAAAACAGGTCTCCACAGGAATACAACTGACATGATCTACTACTTCCTGTCTTATATTGATTAATTAAAATCTCACTTTATCGGTTTATAATGAACTACTCTGAAAGATCTTGAACTGGTAACATCTGAATCAATCTATAAGGAAATACAATGTTTAAAGAATGTTTAAATAAATTAAAATAATGAGAACAACGTCAAGAGTCACTATCGACATTCGTGCAAAACGTAGCGATGCAGATGTTTGTCGTCGTTTTCGTTGTTCTCTCGTATTTACAAGGTGCATCAGAAAAACCCCTCATTACTTCTGGTTATGTAAACCTGCAACGTGTGAGTTTGGTGACGATGAATGCTCAAGATTATTTACATCATTATTTACGAACAATTTTTTTTTAGTATTTCACTGCAATATGCAAAAGTTCATGACAGTTTTATGGCGTCACGGAAACTTGAAATCACTCTTATGCTTGGAGCAAGTGATGGAACAATCGACATGTACATTAATGCCAGAACATTCTGTAAATGTTAATCAGCTTTAATCAGTTTACTTATTGATAATACAAATAATAATAATAATAATAAATAATAATAATAATAATGTGAAACAGACATGTCTGAAAATGACACACAATGTGTCAGAAGCAGAACTATAATGTTGGAAAAGGTGCTGAAGGTCACTGTAGAAAGAGGATCACCATCCAACACCACTGATGTTCAGAGCTTAAATACTGTTAATACCATAATCAGTCATTGGTCCAAATTAGAGGATGGAGTAAGAGGGTTTTTATTATTTACCCCACCCCCCAAAGGGGAGGCAAGGGGTGTTGTTTTTGGTTGAGTTTGTTTTTTTGTCTGTGTCTTTGTTTTTTAACCCTCTAGCGGTAAAACTATTGGTTGAATTCATACCAAATTGGATTTATAGATCATCAGTGACCCAGAATAAATCTGATAATATTTTGGGAACACTAGGTCAAAGTTCAAACTTTTTATGAATTTAATTTTTTTTCCCCATTTACTAATAATGGACAATATTTCAAATGTCTGAAGTAGCAAAAGTATTGGTTGATTTCATGCTATATCTACAGAAGTATATAAACCACCACATCCTCCACATTATAGATTGTAAGTCAACCAGAACAGATGCATTTATATTTTGGGAAAAGTAGGTCAAAGTTCAAATTTGTTATGAATTTAAAAAAAAAAAAGTATAATGAGTGCAATTTCAAATGTCTATAAAAACATGCATTTTAGTTCAATTTACCTGAAACTTGGTACATATATAGAGGTAACGGATATGCTGACATCATTACACTCATAGACATGATGACATCAGCTGGATCGATGGCAAAATAAGTTACAATACCTGCGAGGGGCGGGGCTTATTGTGCCCGGAACCACATGTTTCTTTGTTTGATTTTTAACACTTTAGCAGCAAAAGCATTGGTTGAATTCATACCAGATTGTGTTTATAGATATCAATGACCCAAAACAGATGTGATTACATTTTGGGAAAAGTAGGTCAAAGTTGAAATTTTGTTTAAATTTTCAAAAATCTTTTTATTTTTTCCCGTTTACTTATAATGGTTGAAATTTGTCTATGCTGTCTATGTCTACGCTGACATCAGCACATAGACATGATGACATCAGCTGGATCGACGCCAAAATAAGCTACAATACGTGCGAGGGGCGGGGTTTGTTGTACCTGGAACCACCCACTTGTTGTTGATAATTTGGATGAATCTGCTGATCTTGGTCTGGATACAGAGGAGTGACTGACTATGTTGTACAAATAAAGATTGATTGATTGATTGATTGATTGATTGATTGATTGATTGATTGATTGATTGATTGATTGATATGCTCCGCCCTCAAACACCTATGAATGGCAGTGCTTCATAGTTTTTTGGTGTGATTTATCAAAATTTCTATGATTGCATTTCATCTTCTTGTACTTGATCTGACTGGAGAGAAGGTGTCAGACGGGAGGCTGTATATATTTATTTTTTTTACCTGGACTGAAGGGAATTGATGCACCTACATTTCTCCACCTTGACTGAATCACTGAGGATGAAAACACAATAACTCATTCATCATTTGGCTAAATTCACAGTTAAATACGTCTACTATCGACTACTATCATTCAGATGGAAAACATTCACAGCTGGATGGTTGTCTTATTTATTTTTTGCTTTGTTTCTTTAATGAGCCTTTGTTATATTTAGAAATCATTTTTTTTAAATCACTTTTCCTTCGTCTTGCAGGTCGGGATTCTCTATTTCCAGCCGAGCGTGTTTCGTTGCATCCTGCTGCGATGGGTTCGAATGCTGGGTTTTGCCACCGTCTACGGGACGCTGAGTCTTAAATTGTATAGGTATTACACACACACACACACATACATACACAAACTGCACAAAATCAATTGTCCAACATCATTCTCCATCCCCGGAAACGTCTATTAGATTACATTGACCTGTTTAAACGTAATTACACAGCATCTTACATCTTAATTCCTTGTAAAAGTAACAGCCTTATGAAGTGTCGAGGCAGCATGTTCGTCTGCTACTTCATCACCGAACTGCACTGATACACATTTAGGGGTGGATTCATTGCCTCATTAAGTGAAAGAGAGAAATGCCAAATAAAAGTAATTAAGGAAACACGGGGTGCTTCGGCCTCAAATGATTTCCATACATAACGTTGTATTGAATGATAGTTGGCATCGACATCCACAGTGAAGCCAATGTGTGCAAGAGCAGAGTTTAGAGCTCACTGAGAGACGACTGCTGGAGGATATAGAGGGGATGAGGGGGGGGGTTTAGGGCCTGAATGGATGATAATGAGGCTGGGGTCTGCTGTATTTTAAAGTAATGCACTTGAAATTGTTCATCTGTGGGGCTTTTTGTCAGGTGAATCTGTCAGAAAGACCTAATGAAGATGTTGATTAAGAGGATGTAGCTAATGCGAGTGAGAAAGTAAGTAAACCCTTAGAGGTGCAAGTTAACATATTGCACAAATCAATTTTTGATGGGGGACTCATTAGTGGGGAACACGGTGGACACTTCATCAATGTGCGTGAAGGGCAGAGCCTAATAATAGCGAGGGCTGGTCATGTGTCTGCGTGGGCTTTAATTCCTTTGTTATGAACTCCATGTGTTTGTGGATTTACAACGACATTATTTTAAAAGAGCATAGGAATGAGTGGCAGGACTTTACAGTTTTATGTTCCTGGAACCTGAAGGAGAAATCCATCCAACAGCTTCAACTGAGTTAAAAAATAAATAAATAAATAAATAAAAAATGGCATCACTGGCATCTGAAATGATCCGTACCTCCCCTTTTCTTTCTTTTTTTTTTTTATTTTTAGAGGTTTCTGAGGAGCTTAGGTGCAGTCGATGTTGTGTTTTTGATGGAGTCGGGGTTGTGTGGTCGTGACATTTGTAGGACTTCATGCCAGAGTGAAGAAAAACTGTGCATTCATGTTCACATAATAACATTTACTATTGCAGCATGTGTAGGTTTATAAAAAACTGTATAATTCAGCATCTTTTTCAACATTTTACATCATGATTGTAACATGTGTACAATGATTTGGAAAATGTAGAAGAAATAATGAAATAAACAAATATCCAAAGCTTTCAAAATAAGAGCACATTAGTAATATTAGATAATGAACTAACAGCTTATTAACAGTTAATGTTTAGGAATCATTTATCAGTTTTATTCTGTATAAATAGCTTAAATTTGCCATTAACCCCATTTAATGTAGATGAATTAGTTACATTTTTAGTCTTTTTTACATGAATTCTTATCACTAAATTTATTTACTTTAACCTTATTATAACAAAACTACAACCAGTCGATCTGTGAAAAGTCTTTAGCTTCGTCCAGAATGATTTTGATCCTGGACTTTAATCAATTCAAGATGAATAGATAAAGTTTATCTGCCATTTTTACGCTTGTACATACGTAGGAATTCTTGTGCAGAGGTCTCTGAGAATACAAGATTAAAAGATACAATCAAGAATAAAAGATATAAGATATAAACTGTATGAAAACAACCACACGGCAATAACACAGTGACTTCCAAGTTCAAATGAAATACTCTCCACAAAAAGTGTTTATGACCATTTGAGGTGTTTTTGATTTTTTTTTTTTTTTTTCATGCTTAATAGGGGATAGAAACAATATTAGATAAAGATGTGAGTGTGAATGGTGAACTGAGAAGAAGAAGAAGAAGAAGAAGAAGAAGAAGAAGAAGAAGAACAAGAAGAAGAAGAAGAAGAAGGAGCAGAAGGAGAAGAAGAAGGAGAAGAAGAAGAAG
>JAPTYQ010000014.1:14058415-14068788 GCA_029814465.1 Ostorhinchus cyanosoma
AATCCACTATTAACCTTTTGCCCAATTATATATAGTAAGTGGAAAACATATTATTACGTTATGTTCAGTTTAAAAACATAACGATTATAATTTTCAGCTGTCAATGAGTTACTGAAAATACATTAAATAAAAATATAATCACTGCTTCTCTCTGGGAACAGCTGGCACTAACACTTCCTGTTATGAAACGTCATCATTGGTCGACTTCCGGTTCCGCTGAATGCCTGAACCTGTCCCAGCAATGCGCGCTGTGCTGAAACATGGCGACGCCGTGGTTGAGTATGTGCCGGAGGTGGAGTACAAACTGTACGAACCCGAGTTTGTTAGAAACTCTGTGGCATTTTAACTGCAGGACTGTGTCTTATTCCGCGGCCCATTTGGGGCAGACGTCCAGGAGCTCCAGGCCGAGAAACGAGGTGAGTTTACACAGTAGTGGAGGACGGAGTTTTGTAAGATCCAGGAAGGTCACACCACCGAGCTGTCAGCCGGCTGCTCTGGATGGAACAGCAGGAGAACTCCAGTCCTGTGACATTTCCTGACATTGTATCTACCATTTTAGATTTTGCTAGAGAAAACTGCCTTTGGCTGTTTTTTCTCAGGTGGATCGTGACTTGTTGCCGCGTGTGTTTGGCTCTGTGTGCGCGTGGAAAGGTCAAGACCTGTTCTTGACTTACAGGGTTATTAATGTAAGCCCTGTTCCGCACTTCAGCAGCTGTTCCTTTAGCTCTGTCCAGTGAGGACAGTCAAACATTAGGTCATTCATTCATTCATTAGTTCATTTATTCATTCATTCAGTCGTTCATTCATTCATTCATTCATTTTCTTTTCCTTTCTTTAAAGTCCTTTATATTAACAAATCTACGTCTTTACAACCTGTACATTAAACTCCATTTAATTTGTTTCCGTTATAAAACTGCGGATATTAGGAAAGATAATATAAACATGCGCCCTCCACCTCACCCACTCACTAAATCTGGACCAAGAACCATGAATATTAGTATTGTTTAAATGTTTGATATTTCCACTACTGCCTAACCTTATGTGTTCTGGTTTTTCAGGTGCAGCCATCAGCATCAGCACAGACTATCCCAAACACTTTAACCTGTACCTCATTTCTCACCAGGTGAGTTAGTAAGTTGTCCATCCTCTTAGTAGTGTTTGAAGGTATAAGTGGAAAACACAGATTCTTATTGCAGTGAACTTTGTACCTTTGAAATCAGTTCTATTCTAATTTTATCTTTTTCAATCTGTAAAACTTTTTTTTTATTGCAGTACAGATGGACAGTCACATTGTATGACCATAATGTCATAATATACGTAATTCCGCTTTAAAGCACTAAAATAATTACTTCTGGATCCTAACTTCTAGTCAAGTCTTTCATTAGTTTAATTTGCTGTTTTATTTCATTTTAAACCAATGCAAAATTGTGCATAAGAGCCAAATAAAACATTTGTTTTCATCTTCAGTGATTAGAATATCTAAAATTTTGCAGTACACTTTCTTTTTTATCTACATTACAGATTGTATTTTCCTCATTTAAGAGAATAATTAATGTCTTTTTGGCGCTTCAGGTTCTGATTGACTATTTCACTGTTTCCCTACAGACACAAGTCAAGGCTGCTTTATTCCAGGTTTCAGTCCTGCTGCTGCAGAAAAATACACAGCGATGCAAAGCCTAAGGACCCGTTCACATTAGCTCAGAAGGATTTAACTAGTTTATACGACGACATCAAAAAGGTGTGTGTATTTCAATAAAATAAAGTGGCTAGACATGCACATAAGCATTTAAAATGTTCTCTTTATTCCAGCATCATTTATCTGATTTCCTCTTAATGTGCAGTGTTGACTTGTATGTACATTAAAGCTTATTTGCTCTGGTTGAAAAATCTGTGAATTTAACACTAACATCAAACTTAAACTTGTCGATACTAGACTTTTGATAAAAAAGTATTTGCTTAGTGAGATTTGACCGTGCGGCTGCAGTCGAGGCTTTAAGTGTTATCTTTAATAACCTAGCTTTTGTTAAGTGTGATACAATAAAAGCATGTAATTCGACTTTATCTTCCTCGCAGGAGCTGTTTGTATCCAAAGAGCTGAAGTCTTTATGTGACTACTACTTCGATGGCAAAGGCAAAGCAATCCGACCAATGATCGTGGTCCTGATGGCTCGAGCACTAAACATCCACAGCAACAGAGCCGGGTAAGAAGAGGACGGAGACATCAGGCTGTTTCTGTGACGAAAACAAAACAATAAAACTGTATTTGAGCCCAGAGTGACAGAGAGAATAGAGACCATGACACACCCTGAAAATGTATTCAGTGATGTTGAGTCATAATCCAGGGTCCAGGGTTGGTTTTTCTTTCACTTCCTGTAACTGGTTGTGTTTTTTTTTTTTTTTTATATGTGCAGAGATTTGCTTCCAGGGCAAAGGGCCATCGCGATGATCTCCGAAATGATCCACACTGCCAGCCTTGTGCACGATGATGTCATCGACGGGTCGGATAAACGGAGAGGAAAAAGAACCATCAATGAAGTGTGGGGGGAACGAAAGGTCTGAGCAACGGCATCAGCTGCAGTTGTTTGACATGATAGAAACACGGCTTTAGATCAAATCTGCAGTCGGTTTAAGTTTTCCCTCATATCGTTAGCCTCATAGCATAAGAAGTCTTACACTATATCCTCCTGAGACCCAGCAATTCATATTTGTCCTCTGTAGTGGACCAGAGTTTCACAGCTTTACTTACAAAAATAAAAATATCCACTAAAAAGGACATTATATTAAAAAAAAAAAATTTTTCAAAAATGTACCTGAAAAAACTATTGCATCATGCTGTTTCTAACTAAGGCAATTATTTAATTTAAAATAGTGAAAATGTGAACTCACTGGGTCTCAGGAGGTTAAGGACAAGTTTCTTTTCTAATTGGTCTGGAATAGAAAACAATAATCACAAATGTCACAATACAGTTTTAGATTGTGATAAATATTGCTATGCTATGAGGCTAATGATGTGTTTGTCATCTGTTTGTCTTCAACATTTCCTATGAATATTTTAAAACAATATCTTTTACTTGTCCTTCTTTCAGGCTATCTTGGCTGGAGACTTCATCCTCTCAGCCGCCTCCATGGCCTTGGCTCGGATTGGAAACAACACGGTGGTCAAAGTGCTGTCCCAGGTCATAGAGGACCTAGTACGAGGTACAAAACGGCACACGGCATTGACATGAATTCCAAAATATCACAGGTCTGGAAAAAAACCTGCAAAATTAAGTAAAACTGCATAATGACACCTTTTCCCAAAACAGAAGCAGAACCTTTTAAATTGAGTAAAATAGAACAAAAATGACAGGATGTGTGGATTTATTTTCCATAGATAAATTAAAACATAGAACACAAGAGCAAACACTATACGTAATAAATCAGAAGAAAAAAAAAAAGATCAGGGTAAAGAACCTTGGATAATAACTGTGACGCACCAATATGAAATTATAAGTCGCAAAACAAACTAATATTTAAAATGAGAAGGTACGAAAAGACATTAAAGTGCAAATAGATTCATGAGGTGAGGCATCAGACAGAGGTAAAAAAAAAACAAACAACGGATCTGTTTGGCTTAAAAATCAGAATGAGGTTTAGACTGAAGCGTCTGAATGTCCAGGTCTGGATCTGAGACACGAGTAGTTCAGGGACCTCTGTAACACAGAGACTTCTGCAGAACCACATGATGCTGTGAAAGGGTTTGTGTTTTTGTTTTACCACCCGACAAAGGTCTACCGAAAAGTCAGTGTCCGTTTATTTGTTTTCTATATTCATAATATGTTTACGTCTTTATTCTTGTCGTCGTTCTGTCTTTTCCCACAAGCAGCCGAAGCCTGAAGTATTCTTAAACCTCCCAACGTTAATGACCTCTTCAGCCTGTACTGTGTCACTGTGGAGTTTTAATACGTTACTTCAGATTCACACAAGCCAAACAGATTTACAGTTGTGGAAAAAATTATTAGACCACCCTTTTTATTCTATCAATACATGTAAATAATTGGTGTAAAATACAGTTTGTCGTCTTTTCATGGTCATCGGTTATGACCCATTTGGACGTTTGGAGGCTCCGTAGTTACCATGGAAACACTATCATCTTCTATAACATTGATTCACCAGTAAAACCCATGGAGTTGGATCAGTTACAGTGGATGGAGACACTGGGTTTATCGATCAGATTTTATTTATATAGCGCCAAATCATAACAAAAGTTAAGTAAAGAAATAAAAAATAATAATAGAAAAAAAAGAAATTATTCGACCACCTCTTGTTTTCTTTAAATTTCTTGTTCATTTTAACTCCTGGTACAAGTAACGTTACATATGTTTAGACAAATATAATGATAACAACAAAAATGTTTCATAGTAGTTGAATTTCAGAGCTGATATTTATCCATTTAACATGTTTTTTTTTTAAATAATAACCAAAATCACTTCAGTTCTTCCATCAAAATCTATGTCATTGTACTGATAAAAACAGTGCTTTTATTCATTCCATGTTTTCTTTTCTGTCTGTTTTAGTCACATGATCCACACAGGAGTTAATACTGGATTACATAACCATTGTTTTTGATGGTCTAATAATTTTTGAAGTGACTGTAGGTGACTGGGGTTCATAGGACGCATTCATGGCCTTTATGTGAGTTCAACGGTTCAGAATCTCATCGGAAAATAAATGAGGTCTGGGAGAATCTGACAGGATGGGATGTGTTGAGCCATTTACGCCTGTAAAATGTAGAATTTCTTTATTCAGTTTTTATCCACATTACCACCAACACTGGTGTGTTTCATGAAGTTTGAGTCGAAGAATTGTTGACGGCTCAAAAACCGGTTTAGTTTTTAAGGTTGAGTTTTATTAAATGATTCTACATCGACAAATTACACCATTAAAATGTTGTCAGTCTTGTCCTTCAGTATTAGTTCCTTTATTAATGAGAGAACTTGGATGGTATTTTAGGTTAGTTCTTTTGCATCATTGATCTGTTCATCTGGGGAAAAGCCAAAGTTGTTTCAAAAGTTTCAAGATGAAAGTTTGAGAACTTATCTAATAGTTTCGGAAAGCCATGGGATTTAATTTTCAGGGATGGAAACTTCTCACTTTTTGGTGAAATCAATACAAGTCAAAAGATCCTCCTTTTTATGCTGATGCAGAAATTTATCGGAAATTCATGTTTTTAAGCCCTTTCCAAATTAAATGTTCTTTCTATTGAACTTTTCTTAAAAGTTCAGATTAAAGTTGAAGGTTATTTTATCAGAAACAAAACTCATTAATGAGGAAGGAGGAAAAACTTTGCCAATTTTGAAAAGGAATTACCAATTTATTAGACATGTTTGTGTTACATTATGTTTTTGTTTGTTCAAAATAATAACATTTGAGCATTGAGACCCGGTGTATCAAATATGATACAAAATTGAAACTCATACATGGAAATTGATATTTGAAAAAACATTGTTTGGTTGTTCAGGAGGACCAATAAAGGCTCCAGTTTCAAAGAACGGGAATTTTCTGTCAGTGATTGAACGGTTGTGGCTTTCCAGGGCTAATGTTTGCGTTGGTCCTGACTGTTCTCTAGGTGAGTTCATGCAGCTGGGGTCGAAGGAGAACGAGAACGAGAGATTTAAACACTACCTCGAGAAAACCTTCAAAAAGACGGCGAGCCTCATAGCGAACAGCTGTAAAGCAGTATGTACGTTCTGTCTCCACACAAATACAACAAAGATGGAGGAAAGCCTCGTTTTGTGCAGTTAATATCTTTTGTTGACTGTTTGTCCCTGTTTTATTCAAGGTTTCAATCCTGGTGAATTCTGATCCTGAAGTTCATGAAATTGCCTTCCAATACGGAAAAAACGTTGGCATCGCATTTCAGGTTAGTTTTCATCTTTGATCAAACACCGTATGTTTGAGTAAAGAACGTTCAGGTTTTACATCCAGGTCATAGTGAAACTGAAATAAGAATGAAATGACAATATTCCTTCTTTTGTTTTCCTGTAGCTGGTGGACGATGTGTTAGACTTCACGTCAGGAGCCAGTCAGATGGGGAAGCCGACTGCTGCAGACCTCAAACTGGGTTTGGCCACTGGACCAGTTCTGTTTGCATGTCAACAGGTGGGACTGATATTTAAGGTGGTATTCCAGTGGTTTAGGGTCAGATGTACTGGTGCAGTAGTTTTAAATGCAGACTATATTATCTGCAGTAAATCCTCTTAGTTGTGAGTGAACATTGTGTCGTTCTGTATTTAATCTTTGTTTTTGTTTTTTTCCAGTTTCCTGAACTCCATGCAATGATCATGAGGCGTTTCAGTTCTAAAGGAGATGTTGATCGAGCCTGGCAGTACGTCCTCCAGGTACGACTGACCACAGATCTGACTTTAGTCCAGGATGATGCGTACATTGTGATCACATTGTATTCTTTTTCTTAAAATCCAAACTTTGGAAAACTGTTGCAGTAAAAGAACACAACACACACCACCATGTTAAAGGTTAAAGTTAAAGGTTTCCTTCTTTTTTTTTTGGCGTGGGAGATCCACAAAGCTGGAGGCGGATTACAACAGTGTGTTGGAGGTTTAAACAACACAAAATGAACCAGTGTTCGCATCACAATTATTTATTAAAATGCAGGGAGGGTTAAAAAAAACTAAACAATATTGTGATACTGTAGTATACTGATATTTTCTTACATCTCTAACTTGCAATTTGGAATGATTGTGTTCAAGTATACTTTTGTTCTGACACCGAACAGTCATAATGTTTAAAAGTTAAATGTGTAACACCTTCAACTGTTGCCACAAAGCAGAACAGGAGCGACCATGAAAGTTGTGAAAATTGCTGCAGAAGAAGCTGCAACATAGTATTTAGCTTAAGCCAATTTGACAGTTTAAAGTAAACATCAGTGTACTAGGTAATAAAACTAAATGTATGAAATGAAAAATGTATCAAAGGCACCTAACAAATGGTAGAAAATATCAAGTCTTTTGAAAGGAAGTATTTGATGTGAATAGACCGTAGAACAGGCTTCACTTAAATAGTTCATTAACTGTTATTTTCAGTGTGTATTAATGTGTCAAGTTTTGATTAATTAAGTAATTATTATAAAATATAAAATGCCATACCAGATATTACACAAAAGCCCAACATGACGTCCACCTGTTGTGAATTTTCATTGCCAGCCGTTTCAGAAGATCATCTATAATATTAGCGGTTCCATCCGTTAAGCTAACGTTATAGCCCGTTAGGTAAGTCACTGCTCTGTCAGTCAGACGTGCTCAGACATGTTGCCTCCTTCATGGGCTGTTCCAGCACCAGGTGCATTTTTATCATAGTCTGACTCTGTTCAAGTGTGTTTGAAGAACGTTAAGTGTCTTCCTCTTTTTTTAATGCGACTTAAAACCCTCTAAAAGTGCTTGAATTTGACCTTGAAAAATGTGCATGAACCCTGTACAGAAGCTACGGTGGCTTCCATCCCTCTGCTGCTGGAAAATGAATATTTCATTTAAATGTATTTTAACTCAGTTTTTAAATGTAATTCTAAATTTTAAGATCATGGTGATAATTAGGTATTACAGGTATTATCTCCTGTCCGGTCGCTGTCCAGAGGGGGGGTGCTGAAACGCTTTGTCGTGTGAGAGGTGAAATGAGGTCGTCCAGAACATGTCAAATATGCCGATATGTGTTGGAGAGCAGTTGAATATAGGTTACACACAGGTTCAAAGCACGTTACTTATAAATTAGAAATAAGTTTTGAATTCAATGGACATTTTCTCAATGTATTTCAACTTAAAGATGCTTGAACAGATTAATGTCATTTCAATTCATTTCAATGGCGAAACTGATTTGATACATGAGCAAATTGAGTTTAGGAATGATGTAAACTCATAAGTGAAGGTACCACTGTATCTGAAATGAGACAATGTGCAGGTTCATGAGGCCCAGTGTAAAAGCGTTGACCCTCTGTCCTCAGAGCGACGGCGTGCAGCAGACCACCTACCTGGCCCAGCGTTACTGCCAAGAGGCCATCAGGCAGCTGGGCATGCTGAGGCCGTCGGCCGAGAGGGACGCCCTCATCCGCCTCACTGAGATGGTGCTCACCCGAGACAAGTGAACCTCCACGGCCGGGCTTCACCTCAGGCAGCTACCGGTCCACAGACGACCCCCCCCACCCACCGGCGTCAGGGCTGGACCAACATGAGCAATGGGAGTTTGTTCGGACGGACCCCTGCGGTGGGCTTGAGTGCCAATTCATGAAAGGCGTCGGCTGCGAAGGAATTGGTCCGAACGTGAGATCAGAACCGCTTCAGGGTTCTGTCTGAACTCACATCTGTTGTTTAAGACTATACAAAGACCGCTTACAAACGATGCAGTTTTTAGTGCAAATCCTCCAAATTTCCTGAACTGAACGGCAGTGATTTGTAAATGTATTAAGTTAATATTATGAAAGGCACTGAGGACTGCATCCCAAACGTTCACTGCTTCTGGTACTGTAATTGCAGCCGCCTCCACGGCCTCACATGAGCTGTGGAGGGGCTACAGAAATATTATTATTATTATTCCAAATGCAAATGAAGTGCATCATTGTCATTGGTGTGTTTTTTTTGGATCTGTATTATGTCTTTAAGGATCCGTCCACACCTCGAAGGCCAAACATGTCTCATGAAATGTTCCGAGGCGACTTCTACAAAGTGTCCTGTAACAACAAAGGCCTTAAACATCCACTATGACTGTGCTCACAACAATAAAACTTTTTTTTTTTTAATGTGACTCTTCCTTTTTCATTTGCGAGTGACCACGAATGCAGGTTGTACATAGAATTGTTTATTATAAAAAGACTGTACATTAAATTTTGAATCAACACATTATATATACAAATGAAGGGCAGAAAGATAGAATTCTCAATATTTCTACCATGAAACTGAGCCAGAACACTTTATCAGGGATGATCTCGGCAAAATAAGCAAAACATGGAAGCTGCAGTTCGCTCAAACGGTGACGACGCAGGTAACGATGGACCTTTTAATCAGTTATTAAGAGGTGATCACATGTGTTTGAGGCCCGTCAGGAATAATCAGGAAGTTATTAGGATGATTCTAAAGACCTGAGTGAAACCTCTGTGATTGGCTGATTGTAAATTATGTACACCTATGCACCATGGGAGATCACATGATCAGAGCGGTGGGTTTCTGTCCTTGAGCTCAGAACATGTCACTGAAGCCTTTGGAAGCCCATTTCAAACACCGGCATCGAAGAATCATCCTGTCATTTCAAGGAGTCGGTATTTACTATCTATATATAATGAGATGCTGTCGAAAATAATGACAGAGTGCTTAAAAATGTATCGTCACACAGTGTTTCAATGAGGCTAAAAAAAATAGGGATAGCATCTTAAAAATGTTGATACTCATTTCCTCAAATCATGATTTATTGATGTATTATCTCGTTTTCACATTTTTTTTCTTCATTCTTATAAATCTATGACTTTTTTCCTCTCAAAATGTACATATATATATATATATTTATTTGAATCCTCTGTAGGCACGACGACCCACAAAAAACAACAGTAAAAAAATTTAAGTAACGCATTGATATCAATATTTATTTCAACTGAATGTACTGTATGTTTTTACTACATGGGGGTTTGCTTCGATAAAACAGGTAATATTTCACTTGTTTGTTTTTTTTTATTCCTAAAGCTTTTTTTCTCCTTTCTGTCCCTATCTAGCCCACTTTCATAGACTTCCTCAGAAATAGATGAATTTTTGATTCCAAGACAGATCCTGATATTCTACAACTGTGTAAACCTCAACTCAACTTGCACCAGCAATATTTCCTAAAAATCACATCAAAGCTCTTACGCAATTTTATCAACTTACATATTATTCATGCGTATAATACTTTAATAGTGTCTTTAATACGTATCCAGCTCCATATAAAGACCAAACGTGACCTCTGACCTCAACTCATTTGAATATTACGTTGGAAAATACAGCAAAATCATTCGGTTTGACTTTTAAAATCGAAAATAACATTCTTGCCAACGTCGTAGATTCTATTGTTTGAAATATGTTAAACACACTATAATTATACATAAAATATATCAACTCTAGAACCTACGAGGAGGCAAGATGTTCAATTTTAAGAGTTAAAAAATTATACATTCCATGCAGAAGTGAACGTAACATCCCACCTAAACATGTCTTATTTACAAATGTTTGTTTGTTAATATGATCAGAAGTATTTGCTGCTTTAATGGAACTTCTTTCCAGTCGAGTAAATTATGTCAGTATTAACACAAAACCGTTCCAGACTTAGTCTTACATTATCAGGCTAAATGGATCCATTCTGGA
>JAPTYQ010000014.1:14112457-14133806 GCA_029814465.1 Ostorhinchus cyanosoma
AGATAGATAGATAGATAGATAGATAGATAGATAGATAGATAGATAGATAGATAGATAGATAGATAGATAGAATCTCACACCCCTAACATTTCTGCAAATACCATCTGACCAAAGATGATGCACTACAAACCCAAACAGTTTGCCAAACACACAAGCAGACTAAGGACATGGATTACTGGAACCATGTCCTGTGGTTTGTTGAGACCAAAATAAACTTATTTGGTTCAGGTGGTGTCAAGCGTGTGGCTGCAACCAGGTTGGAGAACAAAGACAAGAGTGTCTGTCCTACAGTCCAGCATGGTGGTGGTGGGTGTCATGGTCTAGGGCTGCATGAGGGGCTACAGTTCACTGAGGGAACCATGAACACCAACACGTACTGTGACAGACTGAAGCAGAGCATGAGCCCCTCCCTTTGGAAACTGGGCCACAGAGCAGTATTCCAACATGATACTGACCCCAAACACACCTCCAAGACCACCCTGGTAAAGAAGCTGAGGGTAAAGGTGATGGAGTGGACCAGCATGTCTCCAAATCTAAACCCTGTTGAGCATTTGTGGTTCCTCTTCCAATGGAAGGCAGAGGTGCACAAGGTCTCCAACATCCACCAGCTCCATGATGTGGTCATGGAGGAGGTTTCCAGTGGAATCTGTGAAGCTCTGGGGAACTCCAGGCCCAAGAGGGTTAAGGCAGTGCTGGAAAATAATGGTGGCCACACAAAATAGTGACACTTTAGACCCAATTTGGACATTTTCACTTAGGGGTGGACTCACTTTTGTTGCCAGCAGTTTAGACATTAATGGCTGTGTGTTGAGTTATTTTGAGGGGGCAGTAAATTTACACTGTTATATCAGCTGTACACTGACTACTGTACATTGGATCAAAGTGTCATGTCCTCTGTGTTGTCCCATGAAAAGATATAATTAAATATTTGCAGAAATGTGGAGGTGTACTCATACTTTCTGTGTGTGTGCTTTTTTATAGAATTATGTGTTTTTCTTGTAGCTTTTATCTGACTCTGAACGGCTGCACAAGAGTTCCAATGTCTATGTACAAATGGCAACTTTTTAAAATCTTTTTGAATCTTTTTTGGATTTAATTCACTGATCATGTAGATGTTCAGAAAAGCTCAGATTAAAGTTGAGGGTTGAGGGTTATTATATCAAAAACAGAGAAAACTGAAGAAAAAGAGACTTTTTCAAAAAACATAACAACTGAACATAAAAATGAGCATCTCCATCCACTGTCATGTATCAAACTCCATGGGTTTCACTGGTGAATCAGTGTTATAGAAGATGACAGCGTTTCCACGTTCACTACGTCCAAATGGGTCGTATCTGATGAACATGAAAAGATGATCAACTGCATTTTAAACCAATTATTTCAACATATTTATAGGATTGGTCAGTGTTTCAGTAGTTATTAAACATTTTAGATCAGTAAATGATTTTGGTTGCCAGTGGCTGTTTGGGTTTTTACGGGTTAAAGCAGAAAATCAAACACACAAGAAAAGAATTTCAGCTGACTGGATGCGACACCATCTTCATCTTGGAAAATTCACTATGGCTTAAATATAACACAGGAAATATGGAACGAACAAGAAACAAAGGCAGAGATTGTATCGGAAGAGCAAGATAACAATGAATGCTAAGCCTCCGCTGCGGCACTGGCTTTCTTCTCTGGTCTAACTCACCATGCCTAACTCTGCTTCATAAGCTTTTCCAAACGTGGCCAAGAGAGTTGTCATGGAGATGGAACCAGGCAGTGGCGACATGGTGACCTTGGTATCAGCTGAATGCTATTTGTCAGGTTACCGACTGAAAACCTGAAGGAATGAAAATATGCCTTTTTTGCTCCCCATCCATCTCCCATTCCAGTATGCCTTCCCTTCGATTGGCCACATCTCTCTGTCTCTCTCTCACTATCTTTCAAGCCTTCAAGCCTCACTAGTCCTGTTCTTACATTTATCTTGAAAACCTGACCTTCACATGATCCTGAAAAGTCTTTCTTGCATTCGACACAAAGTTCTGTAGACAGAAAAGCAGCAGACAATAAACAAACAAATCCTCATTGTTAAACCACTACTTCCAGTTTGTACTCAATCATAAATCCATGATACAGGCCACAGGTTTGGTAAATGCCATCCACTTCTAATCTACATGATGTCTACATGTCTGAGCTCTTAATGCCTTCATTGGATGAACGGCTGGAATTACCTGCACATGGCAAAAGCCTCACGCTCATGAAAGAGAACTTCTATAGAAAGAGTGCTTCTGTAATGCTCTATACAATACACATCTGATTTATAAGAAAGCGTATGTATGGTGACATTAAGGCTGGCAGATAAAACTGAAAACATCAACACAATAAAACTCTAATTTCTGTTCACAATAATCATGGATCATATGTTTTTAATAAAGACCAAGAAGTTGAATTTAACCACGTTCAGCCAGTTTAAGGCAGGTAACTAAATAAAGCAGAACATACAGTAAAAGACTCAAAAATAATATTAATAGTCATATTAATAACATTAATTTACCACTCACACCCAGAACTATAAATGAAACATGGTACATGCCTTAAATAAATTTGTTATATATTATAGTGTCAGTTTTTCTTCTTATTATATGATGCTCCTAATAATGAAAACTGACTGTGAATTGGCACAAATCTCATGATTTCAATCATTATTATTATTACTGCTTAATTTTCTGACAGGTGAAGGATGAAATATTCTTAAGGCGACCTTAGCTGAATGCGGGCATGTGTAGAGTTTCTCCTTGAGCTATTGTCTGCCCAGTGTTTGCAGATAGGGGTAATATTTTTGTTGTAGTCTGCACCTGCTGTGACTGCTCCCAGTGTGTTTTATGACTACTCGATATTTCTGTATGATGGCTTATCCTGGTAGTTGTTATACTTTGTTGGAGTCTGTGTGTACGGGACGTGTCTCTACTGACCACAGGAGAATAAAAGACAGACAAACAGACCACCAGTCATCCGGCCGAACACACAGGCAGTCAGGCATTTGGACAAGACTGATAAACTAATAAAAGAAACCATGGATACACCAGAGGACTTCGTACTGTGACTGAAAATAAGAGAGTCTGTGTGAAAGTGAAAGCAGAAGTGGGAAATGTGGGGCACCATTCTTCACAGCTGTACGCTCTGTGTGCATGTCTGACCTGGGAGATGTGGTTGATGGACGACTCCATGCGCCGCAGCTGCGAGGCCTGGATGTCCAGCAGCTGCAGTACATTGTTGGCTAAGGCATTGATCTGGTAGGCCACGCTGGCCAGGGACTGGGTGGTGTAGGCTTTGGTCTCCTCCAGAGCTTTCCTCTTGTCCTGGGCCTGTGGATTAGGGGGAAGAAGAAGAAGGGAAATGAGATGAAAAAAAAAAAGATGAAAGAGGAGCACAGGATACTGGCAATATCATATAACATTCACATCCATCTTCTGGCTGCATATCCAGGTCAGGTTGTGGTGGATCCGGGCCAACACAGCAACTAAGAAATCCAACCCCCACCCAACTCTCATTCCCCAAATACCGCACTCTCTGTCAGGGATGTGAAATGATGCAACGCTTACTATAATGGCCAGAGTTGGGGATTCATGTAAACAGCTGACTACATGTCTAAAGTTTTAAGGCTTCTAAATGTTGATAAACCTGTCAAACCTGACACATTCTGCTTTTTTAATTGATCATTTAATTCATTATTGAAAAGATTAACATAAAAAGCACCTATAAAGTACAATTTGTTTGACAGACCTCTACAATGATCTCACCACGTTCTAGGATCAAATCAAGGTGAAACACCAGCAGCTGGAAATTGAAGCCAATTCACAAGTTTCATAACATGTAATACCACTGATGGCCACTAGATGCTGCCCCTAAATGATCCTGGTTCCATTCACTCCCACTGAAAATGCAGCACCTTCTTCCTACTCAGATGTTTTAATAAGTTTTCTGGTGTTCCTCCTGTCAATTTCTACTCCATCAGATCCATCCATCCATTTTCTGCAACTGCATAATCTTCTAAAGGGTCACATGTCATTAGTAAGATTTTAGGGATAATATAAGGCTTCGACATCTGCTGTGTTGGCTTTGACAGCTCAACTATTTAAAAGTTACAATACCAGGACTGGCAAAGGCTTTCCTTACACAGATGTTCTAAGAAGTGTCACTTTATTACAATACCTGGCCTCTTGGCATGACTAGCTAAATTAGCTGAAATTAGCCTTTTTTTGGTAGATGATCTGTTAGCTGGCCTGCTAAGTAGACCAACTAATGCATGACAAAATTTTATATAACTTAAACACAACCATTACTTATAAACATTTAGTGAGAAGCAGAAATGAATTGGTGTCCTTTCTATCCTACAGAAGTCCACAAACAAATCGGAAACATTACCAGGATTTTCACATGGTTTTATGGTTCTAGATTCCAGCATTTTCAGTAAATTCAGCGTGTCCTGGCCAAGGTTATAATTTGACATACTTTTAGAACAACTGCACACAAAATTGAAAAAGTTTGTATAGATTTAGGAAAAAAAAAGGATCCTAAAAGCTGATTTTACCGTTTAGTACTGCACTAAGCCAAATAATAGTAAGGAAAACCCTGCATTACTGTGCATTATGTTCACCTCCTTTATACAATCTATGGAAGTAACTTGAGAGAATTGGAAAAACTATGGTGGATACATCTTAACTTCAGATATGACCTGTCAAATACTGTGTCAGGTTGTACTAAGTAACAACCATTCTTCCTACATATCAAACAAACCAGTCAAACAGTGGAAATAATGGGTTTCTAAAGCCCCCCCCCCCTCACATCAAACGAGCTGAGTCAGAGATCCGAGCTTCAAACTGAGCCATCGTGTTTGATCTCTGTAGGTTCTTCCAGGTACAACTCACTCATAAAGTGGAGCCCAAAGAGCACAGCCTGGAGGGGTGACACTGGCCTTTGATAACGGGCGGCTATGGCGGGGGGTAGGCGCTGACTCTGGGGATGATTACTGGTCACAGAGCGAACAAACCGTAAAAAAAAAGAGGCACGTTTGGTCACATGGGCAAAAGAATGGACAGACAGAATGTAAACAACTATGTCAGTGCTTGTCTCATTACTGAATCCCTGCGGCAGCGCGTAACTAATCCAGAGGCAATCCATACGACTAAAAGCTCCTGACCTGGAGAGCTGCCGCGCTGGTTAGCCTCGACCAGGCAAGGAGGTGACAGTGTTAGCAGCATCTCTGTTAGCAACGAATCAGAAGAGCAGATGTGTGGAGTGATAATAGCCTCAGCAAGAAGGAGGAAAGATTCCTCCAGCAGGCTCAGAGCAAAAGGCCATCTGTTGAAAGCACAGTCTCTTCGTCCACACAAAGACACCTACTGACACTGCAACATGTAGCATGGACTGACTGTCAGCTGCATGAACAAATCTAAAACAACACGTCTGCAGTTTTCCCTGTATTGAGCCACAAGAAACACATACAAACCAACATATGGCAGACTGATCCACTGAGCTGCAAGTCGGGGATCACATCGGTTTTATCTGCAATATACTAGGAATTCTGTCTACACTTCTGTCCATCCATCCATCCAGATTTTTGTCTATCGAATTTCTTGGACATTATTCACCTGATTCTTTTCCGATTTTAAACACATGCTCCTTTCTCTCAATTTTTGCATTTTTCGCAAATTTTTGAAAAGCTTTTCAAATTATAAAGATTTAAAAATTAAGGCTCAAAATTAATCCTTTTTCAAATTTCAAACACGTTACTTCAGTGGTTCCTGACCTTTTTTGGTTCATGACCCCATTTTAACATCACAAATTTTCTGGTAAACCCAGACATTCAAAACGGAGACATTTTTTTTTAGCTGAAATAAATTTGTTTTTGATCATGTAATAGTTTGCTATACTATGTTGCAAATAAATGTTAATTTTAGATAACATTTAGGGTATATAATGTATATTATTATGGACGGAGGCAGAAAAGCCAGGTGTAGATTACTGCACAAAACGAGTATTTTATTTTCCTTGGTCAGGATACGTACAGTCAGTCCAGCTTATATTTACAAAGCTCAAAATATTAATACTGAAAAAAACAAGAACTGAAACTATGAATTATGAAAGAGGTGCAGCATCTGAAACTGACCACAGTGAACATTTGACAGATAAACAGAACCACAGTGCTTCAGTTTCAGCTCCACAGTTTTTCATGTCTTTCTCAACTGACCATATGTTTTTATTAGTAAGTTTTAATTTTTAGTTTTAGTTTTACCAATTACTAAACATTTCAGGTGACCCCCATTTGAATTCCAGGTGACCCCATGTAGGGTCCAAACCTCAAAGTTGAAAAACACTGCTTTATTTACTACTAGGAGAGGTGCAGTGCAAATTGCTGGCTGAATTTACATTTTTCTATGTTTTGGTTTTTGTTTTGGGTTTTTTATTTCAATTTAGAAAATTTTTCCATCTGATTTCTTGGACACTATTTAACTGATTCTTTTCAAATTTTACACACATGTTCTTTAAATGTGCCTTTCTCTCACTTTTTCCATCTTTTTTTTTTTTTTTTTTTAGAAAAAGATTGAAAGTTATGACTAAATTAAGCCCTGGGTAGGCAGGGTATCAATGCACAGGATGGGCAGTGTTGTGCAAGCAGGCGAGAGTTATTAGTAAACTCTGCTTACTTTTTCACTTGTTTAACTAATACTTAACTCCAGACTTGTTCACAATTTGTTTTCAATGTCAGGTTAAGTATCTTGCAGCCTCATATAATACTGTTGATGCTGTAGTTACCACAGAAACACTTCACACCTGTAAAGCTAAATGCATCTCCTATTATCTTTTCTTAGACATAAGAACATCTTACTTCAAGGTGAATGAAAAAACATCAGAAACCATTATGTGAGCCTCTAAAAACAACTATTGGTTAATGCCTGGTTCATTTCACATGTGAGACAATAATGTTCTAATATAATACAACACATTTAGACAACACACAACAACAAACAAGCTATAAGTTGATACAGTGAAAGAAACTTCAGCTCATTCATATTTTATCCAAGCCAGTAGTCGCCACATGTTTCATCTGTTCTTTCTTACAACCCATAAAAAAGCAATACACACACTTATACTTGGTATATTGAAAGGAATAGAACAGTATGGTTCTGGGTGATGGCGGCTAATCTTTTCGTTTCTTGGTATACATGAGGTTAAACCTGGTGATCATCGTTCAGCTGTAATTCTCGCTCAAATCCAGAGCTCAGTCTACACCCTCATTCACAGCACATTTCAATATATGTTTAAACACAGGAAGACAATAAATATGTCCAGATGTGAATGGAAATCTGCTTAGTCAAGACCGGAAGGAAATGTGTGTTCTCCTTTTACTTTTTTTCTCCTTCTGGATATACTGATCCAAAGTGCATTAGCCGTCAGAGCTGTGATGTGAGGTCAGCAGTGGGCGCTGGGAGGACAGATGCGACACTTGATTGCATCGCCATTGGCGGCATCTTAGAGC
The DNA here is from genome assembly GCA_029814465.1 of Ostorhinchus cyanosoma. Taxonomy (NCBI): domain Eukaryota; kingdom Metazoa; phylum Chordata; class Actinopteri; order Kurtiformes; family Apogonidae; genus Ostorhinchus; species Ostorhinchus cyanosoma. The sequence continues at coordinate 14,119,980 of JAPTYQ010000014.1, forward strand.
CTGCCCGCTCTAGTTACAGCCCCCCTTGTCCTGTCACTTGTTGTTCATGCATCAGAGGTCAACTGTCTGCCAAGCCTTAAACTAACCAGATTTGTTACTCCAGTACCCACAAATCTGTACTTTGCATGACATAAATCTCCAGAGAGAAAACAACAGCAGAACACAGAAGTAGAAATAAAAAAAAAATGTAGATCATCTGCCGAGACCTTTGCAAAGGAAGGAACACAGCGTGTGCTTTACTACAGGTAACAACAGCAGAGAGCTGAGCGGGCTTTATCACACAGCAGGAGATGTAGAAAAGAAGGGGAGCATGCGAGGAGTTTTGACGCTCCTGGGCTACTTTATCTCATATTTCTGAGCTGAGTAATGAAGAAGTGAAAGAGATTACAGAGTATCTCGGCAGCAGTCAACGAGCTGTCAGCACCTCAGCTTGGTTAAAAAAGGGAGGAATGCATTGTCTGCTCACACATATTCAACCAGAAGGTGGGAGCTAGGGTGAGACAGATGGACAAAAAATACAAGTCAATCAGAGGAATCCTCTATTCATGCAGTTATCTCAGTTACTCACAGTTTTGACCAAAAATGTGCTCTGAGAGGTTACAATGACCTTGAAGTCTGCCTGTTTAGAAAAACATCCCCAAGGTGTTCCTTAAATATCGCCAACCAGAATATAGTCAGTTCATCGTCAACTCTAAGTGGAATTTTGCAGCATTTTGTCAAACAATTCCTAAGATACTGCATTTTAGAGGTAATGAAAATCAAAGGACTAACATACACACCTTTGTACAGAGATGCGCCACACATTATACACATTAAAAAAAAAGAATGCTACAATCAGTGCTGTAAGATGTATTAGTTGATATCAATAATTGCTGCAATAAAGGTCAAATCATAACTTTGTTAAAGTATAAATACTTGTATTTGATCCTAAATGATAGTTTTTTGTTTGTTTGTTTCTTAAAAAAGGGGTACAATGGTTATTTGTAGTTTTGTTTCATTTAATTTATTGTGTAAAAGATGTAACAAGACACAAAACCAAAAAAATTAAAGCTGAATATTAAAAAAAAAATCTATAGATAGAACATAAATTCATTATGATGTTACTATCTGTTTGGAACATTAAAATATGCATGAGTAAATTTAAGTAAAAACAACAGAAGAGTGAGACAGTGTGAACATGAAACCTTAAGAAATTGTAAATCACAAAAATATCAAAGGAGTGATATTTTGCCTTTTTAAATGGAATTATGCATTTTAAAACATTTCCCTGTAGTCTATAAACTGTAAATGTTATGTTTGGGTCTGAATTCTTCCTTAATTCAACTCCGCAGGTCCATCTTTAACCCTATTTCTGAGTAATGACAACTTTAAATGCACATGAGTCACTTCAGGCCCCGCCCCCTCCAGGTTATTGGCTGTGCTGCTCTGTCCATTTAACCAACAACTGAACATTTTAGGTAATCGGCTCAAAGTTTGGACATATTTACAGTATGGACTACAACCGCTGCTGCCGCTGCTAAACAAGTCGTATTTGGATGAATGTTCGTCAAAAGTCTTGACTTTATATGTGTGTCATGACGTAACTAGTTACAGACGTAAAAAGTTAACCAGGAATTACAACAGGTTGTAGAAATCCACTCTATTTTGCCAATATGAATATAAAGATAGCTTTACAGCACCTGGAGGGTTAAAATTCAAACTTTATGAACTATTAGGGTCCAAATACACAAATAAATTAACCAAAGACTAATAAAAGTGGATTTAGCAAAATATGACCCCAGTAAAGTGATTTTAGTGATATAAAATTGTGCTGCGTTAAACGTCACTGCTTTATTTACAGCCTTACCGAAACAGTTTTGGGATACTAGCAATAAAAATTAGTTAAATATTCTCCCCAAGCCAAACAGCTTTAAGATGATTAATTGAAATCCCTATCTGTACACTGTTGGCCTCTAAATGTGGGAACCAGGGAGTGGCTGTCAGATGAATGGATTTGTTTTCAGGGATAGTTTTGATTCAGTGAACAGAAATAAAAACCGTGTGTCACCCATCCAGTCTGGCAAGATAACGGCCTGCAACCGCCACGGAAAGAAAAAGCGCATTTTTTTGAAACAAGGTGTTGTAATGCATTGCTTCACTGCCGAGGGAAAATGGCTTCACGGAGATGGTAGGAAGGAAAGGTCCAGACTTCCTCCCCAAGGCCAGAGACTGTTCAGGGGTCAGAGGAGGCGTCTACCGGCCCTCCACCCAGTAGAATGAGCACAAATAGAAAATGGACAAAATGACTATTGCTTCTGGTCCTCCTACATGACTAACAGAAGATCTAGTAGGGAAGTGAGACAATACATCTGAGCTCTGACTGGTGAGGGTTTCCACTGACTCATCCCCTTTGGAATCAACCCAACCTTTGTAACAAGGCAAAAATGTAGCGTCTTTAGACTGGGATTAAAGTAAAGATTTGGATAACAGACTACATCTGTTAGTCTAGCACTGAACCAGAATGAAAATTCGACTGTAAAACAACACAGTTCAGTGTTTCCACAGTGCAATCTGCCCCTAGATTTGTACATCTGACAAGCACATTTGTGTTTATGTTCTCCCGCTTGCCTGGAGGGGAAATGCACTCAGAGCGAGAAAAAAAAAAAAAAACACATTCAGGAATGTTTGGAATTCTACAACATGTCATACATCTGAAAACGTTCAAGTGTTTCTGAGACGTTTTGCTACAGACCACAAGTGTCAGGGATGAGCATAGAGGGACAAAAAAACAAACATTTTTTACAGAAAGTGCCAGGGGTTTCTACTTCTACTATCAGCTTAAGTAAAGAAAAAGTTCCTGAAAAACTTCTGGCAGTAGAAGATGTGAACTTTTCAAAAACACCTCAGTAGGAATCTGACCTATGGCAAGCAGGGAGTGCAGTCCAGACCAGCATGTGTGTAAATCCAAATGGAAGCCGTATAGCTCACAAGGCGCTTTGCAGTGTGTGATGTATTGACTGCTGATTACTGCAGACTGGACAGGGTGAGATAAGTGCGACAGGAGGCAGCCGAGAGCGGGTGCTCACCGGGTTGTTGTATCGATGATCCAGCAGTTCATTAGAAAGACAGTAGAGCCCAAGTAGAGGAAATTACAAGTCAGACGTGTTAAACATTTTCTGAACATGAGGAGGTTTTCCTGGTCAACAAGTGTAGCAGCGTCACAATCGCTGGTTTAACTCAAGACAAATGGTTTGAATATTCTAGGAATTATTCGAGCCAATTTGGGTGTTTGTATCGGCTGGTTTGGAGCAAATAAACTAGGCTGTGTAGTGTTGTCAGACGGTGGCGTTGTAGGCTGCTTTACACAAACCAGTTATAAAGAGTAGAAGAAACAGTGTCCTGCTGTCATTTTCCATCTGGAATGACAGGGAAACGTTTTATTTATTAATAAAACAAAGGAATTATTTGGTTGCATCACTCCACACCAAATGTTACTACAACCCACCGTGGTTTTGTGCTTTATGAGAAAACCCTGGATGACGACAGGTAGAGCTGCACAATAAAGCTGACGTGATTTTTTTTAACCCTGCGATATATATTGCGAAATGAAAAACTACTCAAGAGGATGTATGCTGTGTGGTGCCGACGTAAATGGTCAAACAAATTAGCTGTGATTCCTCTCGTTGTGGCAACAGGTGGAAGGTAGAATCAACACAGTTTCAATATCATCCTTCTTGTAGCCAAAATAATTCCAGATAACTGATGTTGCTTTTCTTTTTGGCACCAAGTCTTTGTTTTCGATGATTTTCTCTTGGTCGTTGCTCATTTTTCAATGTTGTTACCAGTGACTCACTCCATGTGCAGGGGCGTGGTCTGCTTTGGCAAAACTGATTAAGAACGACTGTGATTGGTGGATCGCTGCACACAGTGTGTGTCAGGAATCCAGGATGAAATTAGATGAGAACATGTTGAGTTAATTTGCCTCCTACATTGCAGGGCCTGCAATGTGGCTATTGCGCACATGTTCATTGCAATAACGATGCTCAAACGATATATTGAGCAGCTCTAATGACACGGTAACAGAACTGATCAGTCATGTGAGTTAAATGTTCAATATGTCACCCTCGGGTTCCACCAAGAGCAGATGCACCATGGTACTGGTCTGATGTAGTTTAGTTTCATCCTCTGAAGATCATGATGCCCTGAAAGTGTTGTGTGATTATAATAATTATTATTATTATCATTGTGATTATTCTGATTCATTGGGTAATTTTGTTTGGTTTTAGGCCATGTGGTTACATTATTTTAACTGTGTGCTGTAACTTACTGAGTTAAAGCTAAGTAGAGTAATGAATGGCATGGAGGAAATATTTGTTATTGGGTTGTTGTTGTTAAAAATACATTTATCCTCATGAATACACTGTATATTTCAAGCCTGTCTTCATTATTGGCATTGACGTAGAGATTTAATATGCAGGGGGTATTTTACTTTGAAAATTGGCCAGTCCATCAATGTTTGAGCATCTAACTTCCTGTTTGTGTTTTCTGCTCTCTGCTGTTTTATGCACCATCCATTAAAAATAGAATCAGCCTGTATTTCCAGGAAAGCGTGGAAACACAGGGGCACCGTGTTGAGTAGCTGTGAAGAGCTTCAACGGCTGCAAAGCTGATGGAATGTGACCCAGCTATTCTCAATAGAAAGCAGAGATCCGAAGTTATTAGACTAAGGTGTTTCCTTTTCTCAATATCCAGATTTCTTTTTTTTTTAAAAAGTCAAAATTATCTCAAGTGAAACTGAGGGTGTTTCTTGTAATCGTGCAGTATCCCTCAACATTTAATCATTAAAAATATATTGGATATAAATACACTAACCTGGCAACTACAGGATAATTTGACCAAGCACGGGGCCAAAGTTCAAACTACCATCTTTAAAGGGAAATTCCAGTATTATTTAACTTCCCACATTTCTGTACATAGTGAAATGTCAATGACTGACAGTCTTAGAAACACATCCCATGGCAAGAAAGGCAATGATCACACCTTCCACAAGTGAAACTGTGGTTGTCCAGCCCATCACTCCAGGGATCAACTCATTGTTTAAGGTCATTCAAACGCAAATATTTGAGTTCTAATACATTTTTTTTGATAGATTTACATTTTTAAAGGAAGGGATAGAAGGCATGCTTTTCTCAAATCTTGTACTTCCTGTCACCCTTTTTTATTACTACTGGCTTTAGAACAGACTTCTTCCCTCCTATGTTGTAAATACCCCTAGGTGAAGTTGCAAGAAAGATTGGATTGTTAAAGTCTGAATGATACATTTTGGAAACACTGGAATTTCCCTTTAATGTTCAAGATCCGGATTCTATTGCCAGAACATTTAGTTAAAAATGGAACCAGAGCTCAAAACAGCCATTAACTGCTCTGAATTAAATTATGTATACCATGTAACCCAAAAATTATGCTTTTTTTTCCTGAGATAAATTAGACCTGAACCAGACCAAGAACCAAAATGAAACGGATCGCACTGACTTTAAAACAATGCCAGTAAACTTGTCATTAACCTAATGCTCCTCAATAGAGACTGACAAATGAAACTGTGAGAAACTTAACACCAACAAAAGCCACCTGAGGAGACATAACAGAGTGAAAGTGACACTGAAACATGTGAGGAATACAGAAAGCCTGCCAACGGTAGCAACTTTGGCGCTTCCCTGAGCTCTTTCCTTCAGTCAGTCCTTAAAACTCAGCAGTACGATGCGTGAATTCATAATTTCCTCTCCTCCTTGCAGGGCAGATGGAGGCTGACTCAAAGGCCATAAGGTCTACCTGACCTTGAGGAAGTGCCAAAGCACAATTAAAAATTCTTTCAGTATGTCAGGGAAGGCATACAAAGGGGAACTTTGCACACGACAGAAACTCATTAACCTTTCTTGAGTGACTTGGTAATTGGTTTGTCCAGGCAGAAAGTCACTGGTGGAAGACTAACACAATGTACTTTACCAACAAACAATTACAAAAACAATCTATGCTACAGAGAGTTTAAGGAGCTCTCTTTTACACGGTTTACTGGGCTACCATGACGCGGTCGGTGTTTTCATGGATTATTCACACTTTTGTACATCAAAAGAACAGTATGAACAATCCATACAAACTAAATTATGCAGAAGCCCGACCATAACACTGCAGCTCTTTTTTCTGGACTTTTTTAATCTACAATGGTGATGTCAGTTTCCGTACTCCTACCAGACTACAACAGATCAGTCTGGACCAAGCCAACCACGGTCAGCTGACGGGGAGGAGAGAGGAGTGACAGGTGGTCGGAAGGATGAATGGGCCTGGCTGGTAGGCCCAGAGCCCGCTAGGCCTCTGCATGCTGGGAGAAAAACCAGGCCACTCCACACTCACACAGAGAGAGAAAGAGAGAGAGAAAGAGAGAAAGAAGGACAGGAAATGAGGACTCAGAGAAAGCCAGAGGGGCAGGGCACGGCTGTGTTAAAAAAACACAATATTTATCACCTTCAGGCAACCCTGGCCACCTTCCAGGGGGAAAACTTTCAATAAGTCTCCTGGGACGGCAGCACAGGACAGGTACAATAAGGTTTTAGACCACCAGGAGACATCCTCGTTGACTTTGAGCTGATGCTCTCACTAAAGCATTGGTACCACAATCTAAACATTAAGATCACTCCAAATGTGGCTGTTCTAATAAATAAATGCACAAGTGGGCATGGTGCTGGCTCAGCAGGTGGAGTCACATGCCCCGACATTGCAACACTCGGTCTGAATCGGTTCCTGACCTTTAAATTGGCTGCATAGCATTTCACTTCCATTTCTCTTTTCCTTCTTCCTGGAAATATTGTGATACTCTTAAAATAGTTTTCATATTATTACAAACCAAACCTTCGAACAAAATTATGGCCACAGAAGGTGATGTGACCATAACAGCGTTATCACTCAACAAGGGTGTAACGGTTGAGACACCAAAACCAAATCTGCAATACAGTCTTAAGGAGATAAAGATGAGCCACCTTCCTGCTGTTCTTAGTGTTGGTAATATTCAAAATACCCAAATAAGTCCCAAAAAATGATCATATTTGACCACCACACTCAAAAACATAACAAACAAAAAAATGATCCAATGAACCCATGCAGTGGCCCCGTAACTGATGATCCTAGTCACCAACATATTTTGTACATTAGGAGATCAAATGTCATGTGATACTGTACATTAACCAACTGTATGATGCAGCACTAGTATCAGTTATGTTCTACATAATGGCCTAAAATGTTAGGTTAGTCCAAAAACTCCTTTCTAAAATGCTAAATAGTACTCAAACATGACAGTAACACAATATAGTGACACATGAAAACGTGCTATGTTTACGGTGAGCGCCGATGTTAACTAAGCTAACGTGAGCTAATATTGTTGAGTGTTACTGCTGTAGAGGAGCAGAGCAGAGGTACTAAAGAACTCAGGAGTGTATAAGAATTTTTGTAGAAAGAATTCTCACCTCAGGCTGGGAAATATTATAATCAATTATTCACCTGTATACTTTTCTGGTTTAGCAAAACTCAAAATGAAACCAATTTCCTTCTTGTAATATATTAATGGAGTTCACTACTGACAACATCAACTGGCACAAATTAGACTCTGAAATGATCCTCATGACACACACAAACGTGCAAATATTGTAAAAAAAAAATAAATAAATTGACAATGTAATCCAAAATAATGTATATTACCAATTACTTAAGGAAGAAAGCCTGTTAAATTGATTCGAAAGGTGCTCTTTTCCCATGCAGCATGAACAGTGACATCATTGAAGTGTTCTTCATTGCAACCTGCCAGCATGGCCAGGTGGCCCACTTTGCATAGACTGTGTGTCCTTGTCACAGAGGTTAAACAAACAGCAGTTGACTTGCATTCATTAAAGAAAAAAAATATGAGAAAAACATATAAGAGGACAGTATGGGTGTTTTCTTCAGTAACAACTAGATGAAAAGAAAGATAGCACTGAACATCTATTCTGAATAATATGTGGCGTGGTGTGTGTTAAGGCTGAAGTATATTTTTGCCTCCATTATTAAGCCACTTCCTGACACATATTTCCAGGCAGCTGATTTTCAGAGTCAGCAAGCCAACAGGAAACATAACTCTGACCTGTCAGTGTGTCATACATCACAAGGACAAAAAAAAAACACTCTCTCGGACAAACTAAAGTCACTATTTAGTTGGGACAGAAGTGGAGCAGCGATGTGGGGTGTCCTTTAAACAGCCCAAAACATTCCCAAGAAAAAGAAGAGAAACAGGGATGGAAATGTGAAGGCAGAGAGCTGAAAGGACAGACTGACTCAAGCTGAGGCATGTTGATATGTGCACAGTTCAGTCGGGGAGTGCAGTTTTATGTGTGTGCGTTTCAATCAGGGAGGGAGAGTGTATCTGCAGCAGACAGAGAGGGCTTATGAAAAGTGCACTGTTAGTCTGACACTCGCTTCACACGGAGCTCGCAACGTGTGCCCGACTGAAAGGCTTAAAATCTCACTTTTACGTCAGCGCTTTAAACAAGGTGCGCTGCCGAAAACGCAGGGACAGACTCCCAAATCAGCCCCAAACATGACACAAAACTTAGAACTTCGTAAAAGTCTGGACTAAATTTACATCAAATAAATGATTCATCTTTCATCTGTAATGTGACAAAAGCGTTCTTCTTATCCACAGCCAAAACAAACAAAAAAAAAAAAAGACTGGAAGAGACAGCAATGAATTTTTTGGTGAGGATTTTCTTTGCAGGTTTTGCATCTCATTATTTAGTCCAGGATTCAGTGGAGATTTTAGTCCCATGGTGCTTTACAGGCTATATTTGGAGACTGTTCTACTGTCTTTACCAAGAACAAACTTCTGAGGCAAATTCCTGTCAGATTTTCAGACACAAAGACACCTTTTCCACCCGGAGCTACATTTCCAATATTTGAAACATTTAAACCTTATCCTAATTAGGTCTGTTCACCAGATGCAGTGTAATGTCAGTACAAAGCCATTTTTAAACTGAAAGTTGATTTATGCAGCTGTGAAATTATTAAAATTCTCTAATCCAATACTAATACTAATACTCAGGCAGGAGGTACAGGTGCCTAAAAATCAGGACTAACAGACTGAAAATCAGCTTATTTCCCTGAGCTGTAAGAACTCTGAATTATCTGTTCATATTGCTTTCCTAGGTTTCATTATTACTGTACAATTCTTTTGTATTTTACTGTATTTATAGGCTACTTGCTGCTGCACTGGCCAGAGAAGCACTGCATTGTAACTGTATACCTGATATGCAATGACAACACAGGTTTCTAAATTCTAAAGCTTAGTACTGAATCAGAATACTTTTACAAGAATATTAATACATTTTCCTGTTGGAAAAAACTTAATTTCTGAAAAAATATCATGGTTCAATGAAATGAAAGGAGAAACAAGAGCTTGTTCTGAATAAAACCGTTTTAAATAGCAAAAGCAGTGGTTTAAAACAGGAACTGATTGTTCAGAAATGCAGCAAATACTGTATTTGTCTAAGCAGGCTAGTTTTTCCATAAATGATAGTCAAATATATTTTGCATAGAATTTTGGAGTACATTTGCAGAAAGAAGAGGCTCATTATGTTCATCTCTAAATTGTAAGTAAAGTAACTAAATTAACCCAATTACAAGGTAATAGAATTTTCAACTCTTATAAAAAGCTCTTCATTTTCACAGTAGTCTCTGAGGGAAATCTTTTTCTCATGTTACAAATAGCTGTGGCACATCAGGAAAAGTCCCACAGTGCTCTGCTTCACTGTATCTTACCAGTCATGACAAAACTGGCAAAAGTAAAGATTTACTTGCTATATTTTGGGCTAAGTTGAAACAAAGATAGTAAAACAAAAACACTCCCATCCTGCATTGTTTTCTTGTGCTTTAACTGGCAATAAATCTGCAGAGCGAAGCCTGTACGCTGCCAAATCATCCGAGGACAAGGAAGAAAACAAAATTACAGGGAGTCCTGGGGGAGTACAGCTGGAATGGACACACCCTCTGAGGAGCTGATATGGTGGGGTTGTCTTCCTGCTGCTGGGCCACACTCTTCTGGTTTTCTCACCAACATTGTTTGTCTGTCATTATGGAGTTTCTCACAAGTGGTAACCCATAGACACCGTCATCTTGAATATAAAGGTAAAAGTCATCTGTGGTCATCCAGACTGTGATAATTACTTAATCGTGAACATATAGTATAAAGTGCAATTTATAAGACATTTTGTGAGGTTAAATGAGGTGTTTTATCAATAAACAGGAGGTGAGGGAGAACACATGTGCAGGAACCACTAAACAGTCCAACTGAGATTAAAGCAAGCTCTGTTCCCATGAATAAGTTAAAGGGGGCGAAAAAAAAATCAATACTTCTAACCTTTATTGGACAGCTAACATGGCTCTAGCTCTGTTTTGCAGCCAAGTTACATGTTTAAATCTTAACTTTGACTCAATACAAAGTACACACAAAGTATAGATATGTTTAAAAATAGGACACCAACATAAAAACCCATGCCTTGAGTTAATAGCATTGACTCTGAGTGCTTATAAGTCCATAATGTCCTGTGTAATATTCCTGTTATACGCCAACAGGGACTGAAACTGTTTGTGTGGTATTAAATGGTGAGTTTAATGACCTTACGGAATACAAGGCACAGCTATGCTGCTGTTGCGGACTTGTACTTTAACTGTGACATTTAGTGTCCGCGTCAATGTTAGCAACTTTTACGCCTTGAAAATGAGCCAAACAAACAAACAAAACGGCTCAAAAACAACCCTGAGTTAAAACACACAGGCCTTTCTATCAACAGTGAGAGTGGACGGTTTTTTTTCTTGAACCGACACTATAATAACACAAAAAGTAGGCACACCCTCAGTGTAAACGGGATAAATGTGATAAACGGTCCAAACAGGCAGAAGCGGTCTATCGCCCCGCGGTGGTTAAAGCCTCCCCATCAGGCACAAGCTTTTAGGGCGGATAGTATCATTTCATAACCGACTTCAGCTTCTTTATCCACATTTCCTGTCCCAACCATTCAAAATCCCGAGCTTTTCGCGACAAAAGGCGGATGGATATAACGTGGTAAAAGCCCACTCACTCACTTACCTGGACATAATTGTTCTCGCAGTAGTCTGCTACTCTGGTCAGGTTCTGGTAACTCTCTACAAGCGCTCTTTTACCGGCCGGAATCTCTTCCTCTAACAACATTTGTAGCTCTGCCATCTTACATCTCTCCGCAGAGCCTCCCTTTCCTCTGCCTTTCCCTTTGATTGAAGCAACCACCAGCCCAGCAGCAGCTCTGCCTCGAAAAAAACAAAAACTCTTTCGCCTGCTATTGTGGGATTCCTGCCCTCGCTTTGGCGTAACCTTACATCGAAGATCGTCTAGGGAGAGGAAGAGCATTAACTCACAACTTTAAAAAAAAATGTCTGTTTTTAGCCTGTCCGGCATATTGAAAGCTTTATTATGAGCTGATTCCTAACATTTTTTTAATTACAGATTAAACCCATTTTAGGTAACACTAACAAAGAGTATACACAGTATACGACACTCATTTTCAATGTTAAAAGTGTAAGAAAAAATGAACGGCTACTTTTAATGTTCAATTTTCTCATATTTGTGCATAAAAGAGTAAAAAAGCCAGTTATGTTCAGACACATTATATGACAATTACAGACACAAAACAAACCATTTAAATTGTTGAATCTGAACCAATACACTGTTTAAATGACATCAACAGGGTTTTAATCCAGATAAAGTGTTGCACATTTCACTATTATTTGTTCACATGCTTTAATTTAATAACTTCCCAAACTGATAAATGACCTGGGTTATAATCAAATAATAGTACGAATAAGTGAATGTTTTTGTTATTTATTAATACAGCAGAGTAACTCAAGCGATTTGTTATATTTTTTTCCCAGAATATATTTACCCAAATCATTAAATTATTAAATATGCTCGATCACTCTGTAAGAGCACGTAAATATTTAGTATAAAATGGGAAATAATACAGCACATTATTTATCGGTGCTCAGATGACTGAACAAAGTGAGACGTCTTTATTTACTTCTCCGTTTGCCTTGTCACTCTTCCCACTAAAATGGGAGGGGGTGTGGACTATGGAAGTCAGTGCAGGAGGATGATGGGATTTGCAGTTTTAGTCTGAACTGTACACATAATTTGTACATTATTATTATTAGTAATTGATATTCTAAAATGACTTAGGGTAGTTTTCTCTCCAAAAATGTCCTCTTTTATTTTGTATCTATGTTTATTTTTCCACTGTGAGCCGTTTGTAAGACTCAAAACTACTATTCCTACTGGTAATCTTTTAATGGAAGCAGGGGATTGTGGAATTTGTAGGCAATAGCTATACACTTTAAAATACTTCAACTCCCAGGGTGCACCGCCTTCAGTCTTCAATGCACTTTTCATGGCGTCTGTTCGTAGGCTAAAGACAGGTCGCCTTCTGACAAACAGATAGGCCAGCGAATTTACGGTAAGTGTCATCAATTATTTGCTTTTCCGTCGAGAGATTGGAAGTGTAGACGTGGTATGTGGTACATGTTAAGCTAATAGATTTGTGTCGCAGGCCAAATTAATGTGTCCTATATATAAACAACCTCTTCCTGCTAGTAGTCTACAGGTTACAGAATACTAGTAATAATGTTATTGTAGCGCACAAGTTTAGCTAGTCGCATTAGCTTAGTTTTATGAGACTTAACGTGATCTAAAATGCCTTCATAGAAGTCAGAATTGAGTTTTTTTTTCTCTCCCACGCTGAGATTGTTTGTATTTACTGGCTGCAGGCTTTGTTTTGACCGTCCCCGAGTGACACGATGGAGGTGGAGAGTGTCAGCGTGGAGGAGGAGAGCCGTCTGACCCAGCTGAGGTTTGACGCCGCCGTCAAAGTCATCAAGAGTTTACCCCCAGATGGTAAGAAAAACATCAATCTGCAAAATGTCATTTAGGTCACTTTAAAAAGAGTTCAGCCCGCGGGTGTGACAGGCCATTCATACAGAATGGTGTCAAACCTAGTTAGTGCAACAGCTTGATCTGCCTTGGACCTTGTACGATTTAAAAGCCCTAATCCACTTCACAAGCAGAGTACAGAGCAGACTTAGCCTCTCTGCTTGTAGTCCACACTCTTAATGCAATATCACAGTCAATTTCTACTCTGTATAATGTGTAATCTGTTTTAATCCCCTTACACTATCGATGTGGTGTTGTGAAGTATCCAACCAAAAATAATAGTTTGTCACTATTTTTGCAAAAAGTTATAATAATGGACTCTTTGCTCCAGGCCCTTTTCAGCCCTCCAACGACATGATGCTCAGGTTCTACAGTTACTATAAACAAGCTACTGTCGGCATGTGCAACATACCCAGGCCTGGCTTCTGGGATGCAGTTGGGAAAGCGAAATGGTAAATATAGCTGTATTTGTGCCCAAACACACAAGGAATTTCTGCAAAGGTATTTGTTGTATGCGTGGGAGTTTTATTGTAGTGGGATGCAGGGTTTTCTTTAGGTTTGTGTGAAATGTAGGCTCCGCAGTGTTTTTTTTGTTTTTTTTTTATTGTCAATATTTGACAGTTCATTTTTATATAATCTTGCACTTAAAACAGCATTAGAAAATAACACAAAATAAAAAAAGGTACAGACCTATTAATTGAGGTTAAGAGACAATTATTATTTGCAGATGATTAACAACCCCATTTTTAAATGTCTATTTCCAGGAAAAAGAACATTTTTCACTCTGGAGTATTATAGCGTCTTTTCTTTCTAGAGTG